>CAOLHI010004581.1:0-108335 GCA_948474755.1 Ctenosaura bakeri
GACAAACCTCCTTGAACAAATCCTGTCACTAAAACCTTATGATAGGGTTGCCATAAATCAAAGTTGACTTGAAAGACATAACAACAATAACTGCATATTAGGGTGGCATTATTGTCAGCCTTTAAGTGACTGGCAAAAACTGTATTGTTCCACTAAGCTCCTATTGAGGCCACTCTTTGATTTTGAAAGATTCTTTGATTTCAGTTTTCTCCTTCATTTTATCAGTTGTGTGTGTGTGTGTGTGGAATGATATTTACTGTATTTATGTGGCTTTAGTATAAATTCCTCGAAGTACTGGCAGAGGAGACATGCATCAGAAATATTTAAAGTGAATAAATATAAGGAGTACTAGGGGATTAGCTCCTGCCAAAAATGATTGATTTATGACCTGTCAAGAATGACTGACAGCTGTCTGTTTGATGCACCTCCCTCACCTGGAAGTATGAGGTTGGGACATCCTGAATGGGTCATGTAGACCCTCCCAATCCATACGGTTCAAGCTGTCCAATGGGGTTGATTTCTAATTCCACGTGAGGGAGGAGCATCAAACAGATTGACAAGAATAAGTCATTCTTGATGGGTCATAAATCAATCATTTTTAACAGGTTATAAATCAATAATTTTTGATGAGCTACACTCCTTACTACTTACATGGTTAAGGCCCCTAAGACTTCATATTCATAAAAAAAGAGCAAACCTTTGCACAGTCATAGCAGAATTCCTTTCTTCATACCTAAGATAAAGAACTGAATAGCAAAACGGGAATGCTGAGCAACTTGAACTGGATAAATACCACTCAAAATACATAATGCCAGTACTCTGGTAACTTCAGTTTAAGAAATATTAATATCTTATGGGCTAAGAAATCAACATGAATTATATAATTAGGAGTAAACTATAGATTTCTGTTTTATAGAAAGCTTGTACCACATTTTCAGTACCAATTTTATTCAATATATAATGTACAGTGAGGTCCCAGATCATTAAAAGAGGTATGTTAACATGCAACTTTTACATCTCACTTGCTACTCCAGGGGCTTCTGCAAGGTTTAATTTTTAATCTATTCTAATTTATACAAACCACACTTTTTCAGGCAGGATGGTTTCCAAAGAAATATTTCAACATAGTTCTGCCCAATAGAAGGAGGCAGAAGGAGCTACAGATGAACCCTAGGGAGCGCTGGTAAAGATACCAGCTCTTGAGAAATACTCCTTCCATTCTAGGGTTAGCTTTGAAGCTCTGACCTGCCCTCCAAAAAGACAGAGAAGGATCGCTTAGTAGATTCAGAGTTGTAAAGATGCTAGCCAATGGAATCAGCCTTCCTGCCAATTTGCAGACTCTTCTGCTGATTTTCAGCCTCTTCTACAAATTATATTCTAATAGCGAAAATGCAAAGTAAATTCCGAGCGTGATAGCATATGTAATTCAGTCTTAGAAGTTTTATAGTGGATTAATTGTGTCAAAACATAGAATGGAATCTGTTTCAACTTTAAAAAAGTAATTACATTGATAGCCCTCTTGGAGCCACCTTTAACTTGTACCAGTCTCTGTTGGTCTTCTAGTTAATAACATTTAATAAAGTAATTGATAGTATGAGAAATCAAAGTTGTGAGCATGTGGCCTGGACCTAGGGAGACTTTGCTGAGAACTCTCTTCAACTACTGACCAAACAATTAACAACTGCACAATATTTTGCACATTAAATATATTTTACTATATGATGTTTTAAGGTCTGAATTGTTAAAGTGGACAGTAATTGTTTGGTTGCCACCCTTCTGCTCTGGCAGAGGGGGGAATCATAACCTTAAAAACAGAAATATTGTTGCTGTGTGCCTTTAAGTCATTTCTGACTTATGGCTACCCGAAGGTGAGCCTATCACAGGGTTTTCTGGGGCTGAGAGTGTGTCATACACCCAAGGCCACCCAGTGACTTCCATGGCTGAGTGGGGAATTGAACCCTGGTCTCTAGTCCAATGCTCAAACCACTCTGGCTCTCTAACAGGGAATATCAGATACAAATTAAATCAGCACTTTGAACCACTCAGTCAACTATCTGGACATCTTATGTTTAGGCTGATTAGTGGATTTCTCTGTAATATGTCGGCAGCTATGATAAAACACAAGTTGTTTTAAACAGTGAAAGCTGTTGTAGGAAGCAGAGATAAGATAAACTCATCAACAGGGATGGAGAACCTACTGCTGTACTCCCATGAGCATCAGCCAGTGAAATCAGTGGTCAAGGATGATGACAGCTGCAGACTAACAACATGTGGAGGGCTGTAACTCCCTGCAGGACAAATAATATGGACAACTCAGAAAATCTTATTTCCACTTAGTGAATTACCTTTGTTGCTCTTGTTGTTATGTGCTTTCAAGTCCTTTCTGATTTATGTTGACTGTAAGGCAAATCTATCATTTTTCTTGACAGAATGTATTCAAAGAGGGTTGCCATTGCCCTCTTCTGAAGCTGAGAGAGTGTGACTTGCCCAAGGTCGTCCCGTAGGTTTCCACGGCTGAGTGAGGATTTGAACCCTGATCTGGTATCCTGCTCCAACACTCAACAGTACACCATGCTGGCTCTCCATGAATTGACTAAAGAATGTTATAAAAATGTCAAGAGAAGTTGTTCAGAATATTGTTCAACAGAAAATGAGGGTGTTTTATCCTCTTAAATTAAAAAAGGAGTGTACCCTAAATACACTAAAATCCATTGTTAATGGAACTGCTTCTCTCTGGGAAAGGGGGGGGGGATTCAACCCTGTCAAACCTTCTCCCCATCACAGTTCTAATGACTATAAATGCCCAGAGAGGCATCAAAGTGTCTGAGGTCAATGTTTGAATTTCTTAAACTATTATTGTTATGTGTCTTCAAGCTGCTTCTGATTTACAGCAATCCTTCCCTAGGATTTTTGCAGCAAGATTTATTCAAAGGAGGTGTGCCATTGTCTTCCTCTGAGAGGAAGAAAGTGTGACTTCCCCAAGTCACCCAGTGGGTTTCCACCACTGAGTGGCGATTAAAATGCTGGTTTCCTGAAATCCTAGTCCAACAATCAAACCACTACACATGCTGGTTATCTAGATGAACTGTATCTGAAGAAGTGATTTATATCCAAGCTCATGCTAAAATAAAAACCAGCTAGTCTTAAAGATGCTGCAACATTCTTTCCCTACCCCTGCCCTCTACCTCCTTTTTATGATTATTTTGAAGTATCACTAGGTATTTCTCAAGGCTAGATTTAATAGCCTCCTTTCTGCAATACACTGGAAGGATTTTACCACGGTACCTCACATGAACATTGCCCACGTCCCTGTGGAGATGGAGTAATTGCAACTTAAGGCTTAAACAGAACATAGTTTTCACAGAGAAGAATACAGTAGCCTGCTCTGCTCTGAGGAAATGCCTTGTAAAGACACTGGAGTGACACCTGAAACATTTCTTGGCTGGTACAAGCAAAATAACAACAGACTTAAAGGCCAAATTCCATTTTTCTACTCAAAGGTCTTACAAGATTATTTCTATAACCTAATTGCCATTTGTATTTCATGATTTTATCTTTTGTATTATATTGTATTTCAAGATGTCTATATTATAATAAAGATGTATAGGACACTTCTAATGACCAGATTTTGAAATGTTTTAATGATGATGTTTTTTATTCTTTTGTTTGTATTAATGGGTGATAACATAATGGAGGGTGGTGAGATGAGGATGCCAGTGAGCAAAGAGAACTTGTTGTCATCCAGACATTTGGCAATGAAGAAGACAAGGAATGAAGAATGCTAGAGAACTTGTGGGCCATTGAGATGTTTTGAACTTCAGTTCTCAAAACCTCTGTTAGCATAGCCAGGAGTAAACAACCATAGAAATTGTAGTTCAAAACATCTAGTGGGGCTAAGGTTTTCCAGTTCTGCTGGGAGCATTGATCACCACACTGTGTTCTCAGTCCAGGTCAGGATCTATGCTTAGTGTCTGACTGCACTTGTGCCAATGGCAATTTTTCTTCCAATACAAAATATCAGGTGTTCTTACTAGTGAGGGAGCCAGTGGTGTTCTGAGCTGAAGAGAACAAATTGCATTGTATTTCTAAAGCAAGCATTTCCTGTCAGTGCTGTAACTACAGTGATACTATGACTGAGAGATGACATAGTATTTAACTTCAGTATAATCACTGCATCTGTTAATGGTTTAAAAATGATCAGCAGTACAGCACAGGAAGTTTTGCAATCACAGTTAAGAGATCCCATTTTTCCATACTGAACATTATTTGAGATGATGTGTGAGAGGATCAACCACTACTTAAAAGGCATCATACTGGGAACAGGCAAGAGGGAGGAATCAACCAGAAGTGAAAATAGTAGCTAAACATCAAAGCTCTTGTCTGATTGTTACTCTGATTTCTGGGGTCCCTTGGGGGACACCGCAATGTGCTTCAAATAACAGGGAATGGGAATTAGCCAGAGCACAAGCTGTAGCACTACGAGAGGCAGGGTAACCTAGCGAGATCTTAAACCCAATGTTTACGGTGCCAGGCCGAGTCAAAAACCAAGCAAAGTTAATTTATAATTGTTTTATTTAAAAGACAGTCACTGCGCACTTGCGTACTCACTCACACAGACCTAAGAAAATAAAGGGAGGAAAGTCGATAGGGGATTTCAAGAAGGATTTTCAGGGGAAACACTACACCTGATCATGTAGCCCGGGTAGTAAGAAGAAATTCAGCAAGTCTGGAGTGGAGATTCTCAGCACGTGGATGCTGAGGGGAAGGCTCGGCAAACGGAGCGACAGCAAGGCAGGATGACAACCATGAGTGATCCAAGCGATCTGAGGAAGCGCTCAAAATCAGGGTTTCTTATAGGGGAAAATGTGCCTGTAGGGTAGTCCGTTCCTGGGGAAAACAATGGGTTTTGGGTTGGAGACAAAGCCACCAAAAGGTCAGCACTTAAGATGATTGGATTTTGTATACAAATGGGGAGTGTTTGACAGTTGGGTAGTCAGAAGCGCTAATCTCATCAAGCTGACGGTTTGGGGCAGAGAATCTTTTGTATGCTTGGTGCATACTTAATTTAGTTTCAAAATGTACTTGCCTGGAGGTCTCCTGAAGCTGCGTGCCAGAAAATTACTGGCCTGCCTGGAATTTTTCTTGTATTTTTCAGCCATTTGTCCATGTCTGTGTGCGTGCTTATCCGGGGGCCTCACAAGCAGGTGGAGAGGAACAGTTTGGAATGGCCGATCTTTTTATATCAAATTATATTTAGCAAGTCCTGGGCTCGGACTATAGACCACAGTAACATGATTCTGCATTCATGCATTTCAGAAAATAATGAAATACCATTAGTTGGATCCAAATTCACCCCCATGCTGCTTGGCTAGTGGCAGTGGACTTCCTCAGATCTTTGGTTCCATGGCAGCACCTCTAGCCCCAAAAATGCTACTTTTGAGAGTGGGGGCCCTTGTTGAAATTTGAGAAGGCTGTGATATGGAGTAAAAGGGAAGGGAGATCCCTGAAAATTGAGCAGAAGCATCTTTCTTGAATGGAATTCAGCTCATAAAATGTGCCTCAACCCAGTTTCCAGGCATCAGTCCCTTATTACCACAGCTTGTCCAATTCAGTAGGGTTTGGAGAAAAGATGGTGGAGGAATCCTGTAGAGCAGTGCTTCTCGAACCTTTCACCCCATGATCCCATTTACTTCTACATGTGGATACTGTGCCTCTCTGCTTGATGTCATGTGCCCCTGTCCCAATGTCCTGTCCTTTGCTTCTCCCTCCCTCACAGGCCTCTTGTGCCACACACACCCTCTGTCTTAACACTGAGTTCTCGAGCATTTCTCTCTCCACTTCCCTCCCCACAACCCAAGAAACTGCCTTGTGGTCACTAAGGGGCATATACTCACACCAATAAGAGAATACTCAGAGCATCTGAATGGGAAAAGCATAAAACAGGGAAGCCAATTTTTGCTATGTCTGAGGTTGGATGAAGGCATAATAGGGGAAGAAACTTTGTGTTGCTCTTTTGCAGGGACCAATGGGATGTGTGCACAAACACAGGCTTACCCCTTTTTCACAGTTTCTGTAGCTGCAGGTTAACTTTTCTTGTGTCCCCTTGAGCAAATATTGTGGCCCTTCTTGGTGTTCTGTCCCACAGTTAGCCACAGGGGGTTCTATGAAATCCTGTAATAATATATTTAATATATTTATTTATTTGTATCCCGCCTCTCCACACGGATCGAGGCGGCGAACAACATGAAATACATTATACATTACAAATAGCATGTATTTGTATACTGCTTACCAGCTAAGTGCTCTCTAAGCGGTTTACAATGTGTTTTAGCTAATTGCCTCCAACAAGCTGGGTACTCATTTTACCGACCTGCGGAAGGATGGAAGGCTGGGTCAACCTGGAGCCCAGCAGGATCGAACTCACAACCTTGTGGCTGCAGTACTGACATTTAATCACTGCACCACCAGGGCTCCTGGATCCAAACTTATAAGATGTTAACTGTCATACAGCATTGATGTTTGCACTATATGGAATAGGAATATGTCTGAAAACATGCTTTTTTTGTTTTACACGAATTCCAAACCTAACTTTCTACATTTAGAATTTACTTGGAACACCTAAAAACAGTGGTACATGTGCTGGTAACTTCACGGCTTGACTTCTGTAATGCGCTCTACATAGGGCTACCCATGTGCTTAGTCCGGAAACTTCAATTAATTCAGAATATGGCAGCCAGGTTGGTCACCGGAAGATCTAAAACTGACCATATAACACCTATTCTGAAGTCTTTACACTGGCTGCCTATTAGTTTCCGGGCACAGTACAAGGTGTTGGTTTTTACCTTTAAAGCCCTTCATGGCTTGGGGCCAGCCTACCTGCGGGATCGCCTTCTCCCATATAATCCGCCCCGCACACTAAGGTCCTCTGGGAGGAATTTACTGCAGCCAATCAGAACTAGGTTGGCTGCGGTTACCCAGAGGACCTTTTCTTCTGTCGCTCCCAAGTTATGGAATGGCCTGCCGGAGGAGACCCGGCACATTACCAGTCTTGACTGCTTTAAAAAGTCAAGACAGTTCTCTTCCGACAGGCCTTCCCAGATTAGTGTTCCACCGCCTCTCATCATTGTCTTTTGTGTTAATCTTGTTTTTAATTTAATTAACTAATATGTTTTAGGGGGATAGAAGGGTTGGAGGGTGGGGAGGATAGGGTGCATTTTAATGTTTTAATGTTTTTATATATTTTTGTAATGCCGCCTCGATCCATTGGGAGAGGCGGGATAGAAATAAATTTTATTATTATTATTATTAGGGACATTAGCAATGGTTTGCTCAGAAGTGACTTGGTGGCAGTATTTGGCCAGCAATGTCCATAAACAAAGGCAAGATTTGTTTTCCATCCTAGAAATACCGAATGAGAACCTATATTCCACAACTTCCAAACTAACCTTAGGATTAACTGTACAATTTGGAGACATTCAGTTTCAAAACTGAAAAAAAAAATATTTTCAGTCAAACGTTCATGTATGATGACCCTAGATGAGAACTGTGAATAAGAAGATGGAGGTGTGAACCCAACAGTAAACATTTAGCAACCCCAAGTTTTACTCATATATCTAGGAGGTGACCTTCTTTGCAGCTTGATCATGCCCTGCTCAGATGTTCTGGAATTCAGCTTTCAGAAATATCAGCTGGTGTGACCGATGACAGTGGGATCTGTTCTAAAATCTGGAGGATCCAAGCTTACCTTCTTTTGTAATACGTGAATATGGAATGCTCAAAGATGGCCGTCAGTATTTGTCTTGTGGGGTTCAAACCTTTGGACCTAGGCTTAGCTATTCTTAAGAGTTAGATCCACTAATATCAATATGATAATTTACAATATGATGATCAAGCAGTTACTTGACCCCCAATAGCTCTGATCACTAGTTACTGCAAGTTTCTTTCCCCTGCATCAGTCTCCTCTGACCCGGTACCCTCCAGCTGTTTCGGATTCTAATTCCCAGATGCCCTAGTGGCTAATGCTCAGGCATTGTGGGAACTGTAGTTGGTAACTTCTGAGGGGCACCAGTTTCAGGAAGGCTGCCCTCAGTTTTCTAGAGAAAGGGCACATAGTCAATCCCAACTACCTTTAGGGTTGGATTCACTGCACTTTTATTTCCTATTCATGAGTGAGGGAGAGGAAGCATCACAGAAGAAGTACTGATGAGGAAAGTTTTGCCTCTGTGCACATAGCTGAACTGGGCAGAGGAGCCCTGCTTGGGGGGTGTAGGTTCATACCTTCAGTCCTGTGTGGGCACCTTCAAGTCCTTTGTCGACTTACGGACAAGCCATGAATTTCATAGGGTTTTCTTAGGCCATTTCCACACTAGCCTGTTATAGCGCGATGATTCCACTTTCAACCTCCTCTGGAATCCTGGGGTTTGCAGTTTCGGGAGGGACCGGCCGGCCCCTCCCGAAACTGCAAACCCCAGGATTCCAGAGGAGGTTGAAAGTGGAATCATCGCGCTATAACAGCCTAGTGCGGAAATGGCCCTAGTAATATCGAGTCGTTTTTCCCCTGAGCGCGGAAACGTATGGAGAACAAGCACGGCAAGGGCAGCAGGAACCAGTTTGTGGTCTCCTCGGCTGAAAGGGGGAGAGGGAAACCGAGGGTACTGCGGCGCAAACGGGGCGAGGGCGGCCCCATAGCCCCGCGGGCCCGCCTCCCCTGCAGTGCCCCGGTTGCGTGTCACGGTGCTCCTGGGGATCCCGCCCGGAGCGACCGTCCACGCCCCGAGACGCGTGTCTGGCGCGCCACCCGCGGTTACACGTGAGGGCCCCCCTCCCTCGCGCCCCGCCCCGAGGGGAAAAGGAAAGTGTGTCACTGGGTGAAAGGGGCCCAGGAGGCGGGCGGGGCGCAGGTGAGGAAGGGGAGGCGAGGCCAGGCCAGGCGGGGCGCGGGCAGAGGGGAGGCACGTGGGCCGGCGCCGCACTCCCGCCGCCTCGCCGCCTCCTTGCGCTGGAAGGGGGAGGAGGAGGAAGCGGCAGCTCCAGCCGCGCCAGGAGTCCTGACAGGAGCCACCTCAGCAAGAAACTTCCCCAGGAAAGCTCGGCGGTGGCGGCGGCTGCGGCTTCGCCTCCTCCCGCCCCGCACACGAGGCCCATCCACGCACTGGCTGGCCGGGAGCACCTCCCTTGAGCCGAACTGCCGCAGTGGCTCTTCCTTCCCGAGGCGGCGCAGAAAGGGGGACCCAGGAGGAGGCGCCCCGGCAGCAGCACCATCAGCACCGGCCGCCGCCGCCATCGAAGGTCGCCGGGTGAGGCACCGGCGCGGGGAGCGGAGCCAGGGTCGCTTCCCTCCCGCCTCCAGCCCCTCCACCGCCCCCCCCCGGTCCGGATTGGAGAGCCACGGCCTTCCTGGGAGAGAGAGAACGGGGGAGCCATGGAGCTCAATGCCGGTGAGTGGGGATTTTTTTTTTTAAAGAAGTCAAAATGCCGGACGGAGGAGGAGGCGCTGAGGTGCGTCCAGGAGGGAGGAGAGGCGGGAAGGAGGAGGAGGTTAAGCAGCCCCTCTTCGTCCCCTTCGGTGCCCAGAGCGCTCCGCTTGGCCTCAAAGGACACAATGGGCGCCCACCCCCCCTTTCTTTTTACCCCTTCCCGTCAGGGGCCATTTCCGCACTAGCCTGTTATAGCGCGACGATTCCACTTTCCACCTCCTCTGGAATCCTGGGGTTTGCAGTTTCGGGAGGGGCCGGACGGATTCCAGAGGAGGTGGAAAGTGGAATCGTCGCGCTATAACAGGCTAGTGCGGAAACGGCTAGGGTCTTTCCACACAAGCGGCCAAGATGTGGGGCTTAAGCGACTCCCACGGCCACGAGTGGGGAGGAGGCGAGCAGTGCTAGTAAAAAGGCCTGTATGACGGCGAGGGGGGTGGATAGGAGGGCTCTGCATGGCCGGGGTCCGGGCTGGGCGAATGGGATTACCGAGGGGGGGCGTCCAAGAAGCCGCCGCCGCCGCTGTCAAGGTCTCCGGGGCGCGGGAGTGAGGGAGGGGGCGGCAAGGCTGGCGTTGAGGCCGCTTCGTGGGCACAGGGAGGCGGCTGACTATGGCGTTCCATCTCGGCGGGAAGGGTTGTTTTTTGGCGGCCTTCGCCGTCCCCTGCTTCTTCCCCTCGTTTCCCATCCGGCCTGCTCGCCTGCCCACCCGGCTCACATGGACTTGCCGGCTGAGCCATGTGCGCCTCTTTGTTTACGTTCGGCGCTGCGTGCGCGCTCATTGGCTGTGCGCGCCTGTGACGTTCGGATTACATAATAGGGCCCGGGCGGCCTCGCCGGGAGACCGCGTGTACGGACACGTGAAGCCGGCGGGAGGCTCTTGTTTTGGTGACCTACATCCAGGGGGTGACGGGCGAGGGCCACGTGGAGGCGGGGACGGCGCAATGAGTCACGCCCACCAGCGGGTCATTCGGGCCCCCCCCGTCCGCCTTTGGGAGGCGGTGATTCGCTCCCTCCCAGCCTCTCAGAATTAGGAAGGACAGACTCGGTCTCGCTTCCGTTGGGAAGAGGGCGTGGTTAGAATCCTCGTGCGTTCGAGGTTCTGAGGTGGAATTCTGCGGGGGCGCGTGACGTTGCGGCGGCGCAGAGCTCAGTGTAGCCTTGGAGGCGGTGTAGCCGGAGTGCGAAGCTCAGGTTCCTTACCCGGGCTTACCGGCGCGGAGGGGGGAGAGTCGCCTCGTTAAAATCGGGGAGCCCTGCCTGCCAGGAAATACAGATTTAAGTCTGATCTATGTACGTGTTCGGGGCTGCTCACATTAATCTTCAAATTCAGGGCTAGGTGTGTCGGCCGCACAGCAAAAGGCAAAACCTGCGAGGAGTTCTGCGGCACTTGGAAAGACTCAACAGAGGTTGTTGGGTTATACAAACACATATATATGCATATGCAAATCACGCCCGTTGATGTCAATGGGGCTGACTTCTAGTTGAGTGTGGATTGGTTTACCTTAATCATACGGATACCCAACTGGGAGAAGGCTCCGTTGAACTAAGGCCATTTCCGCACTAGCCAGTTATAGCGCGATGATTCCACTTTCAACCTCCTCTGGAATCCTGGGGTTTGCAGTTTCGGGAGGGGCCGTCTGGCCCCTCCCGAAACTGCAAACCCCAGGATTCCAGAGGAGGTTGAAAGTGGAATCGTCGCGCTATAACTGGCTAGTGCGGAAATGGCCTAAGACGTATCTCTGAGTAGAGCTGTGTATAGGGTAACACTACTAAATCTCCCTTTGATCCCTCAGTGAAAGATCCGGGTGGTTGGAGGGTGCAATTAGGTGAGAAATGCAAGTGTGGCGTCTGTGCTTTTTAAATGGGTGTAGTGAAAAGACAGCTGTACAAAATGTTTAGGTGATACCGATGGCCAGATAAAGAGACAACATAATTAACTCTCTTTAAATAGGTGATTTAGGCTTTCATCTCACTTAACCTTGCAGGGGGGGGGAACCCCTCCATTGAATTCAGTTGTACTTACATCAGAGTATATCATATTGTTTTATCCACTGAAGTTCAGCCTGTTGCTCTCTGCATTTACTCTGAAATATGTTCTGCTGCTTTTAGTGGGCTTTCCTTTCAGCTAAGAGCTGCGTGCGCCTGAGTTCGTTTTTAGTGCCATTCGAAGTGCCTCGCTGCTCGGGATCACGTTGCTGTGTCTTGCCAGCTGCATGGTGGATGCCTTCCACAGGATGGAGATCACCTGGTTATTTCTGTGGCCATAGCGTGAGGTGGTGCTCTTCCTGCATGTGGCGTGTGTACACCCATGTGACTTCGTTTGACAAGCTTGCTTGCACATGTACAGGGACCTGTGACACTGGGAATGTAACAGGTTGGAGGAGGGTTACGGAATAATCCTAGCTGGTGACTACTCACAGAATAGATAAAGTCAGGTGGTACTACATGTACAGATTTCTGAGAGAGTTACATAACAGATGAGACAGTTTGGCTAAGACCGTGAAAACTAGAATGATTTCATATTTTGTGAAAGACTTGAGGCTTATGGAAGAGATAGTTCCTTCTTACCCAGTGTAGCCTCTCCCAATCTAGCGGCTGAAGAAGAGGGTATGGAAATTCCCAAATTCACCCTCCCTTTGTCTGTAAAGTAAAATTGACTGAACCAGCAATTTTAATGAACGCAGCAGAGTTTGATTATATAACAGGATGTTCCTTTGTGAAATGCAGCTGCAAGGAGAAGTCTGAAAACTCCTTCAAAAGAGATTTTGACAGTGGATGGCAAGCAACAACAATTATGTTATTTCAAAATAATGTTTTTCTTTCCTTTTAACACATAATAATGTGACAATAACATGACAGAAAAGAAGTGTGTGTGCACATGGAGTGTGTGTATATGAGCACTTTGCAGGGGCTCTGGTTTCTGTTGTGGCATCCTGTTTTCAGTAGTGGTCAGCCACATGTTTCAGGAAAGCTGACTACCCAGAGTACTACTCAGAGATGCATTGCCATGGAATATGGAAGTTCTACTTAACTTTCATGGTTAGTTCATAGATATATCCTCCATGAATTTGTCAAATGCTTTTAAGGTCACTGAAGCCAGTAGCAATCATTGTGTGTGTGTGTGTCTCAGCAAATCTCATACACTAATGATGCACTGTGTGAAGGAAATCCTTCCTCTTGAATCTTCTGTTCTGGATTTACTATCCGTTTCACTGCATGATTCTGTGTTGTACTGTTAGGTGAGAAAGAGTTCCTCATTTGCTTTCTCTACCCCAGTTTTCACTCTCCAGATGTGCTGGACTACAACATCCATCATCTCTGAGCAAGCATGATTACTGTGCCAAGTGATGGCAAGTCCAGCACATTTGAAGGGCGCCAGCCTGGTAAAGATAGTCCCACAATTTTTATATTTTCACAATGTCCGGTTTTGGTCATCTTCTCCCCCACCCCTCCTGAACTCTAAAGGAATAAACCTTTCTATTTTTCTTTATAAAACTCGTTGTTTTCTTGATCATTTGGGCTGTCCTTGTCTGCACATGGCATTCTCTTGAGAGGGGGCAACCAAAATTGTTTACCTATTCCGGAATTAATAGATTATATAGTGTTTTGATTATTACACAGCATCATACATATATTGCATGGTTCTTTATAAAGAGCAGGTTTAACAGATTCTGTCCTAACAATCTTAAAACAGATAGATGGGAAACAATGAGAGAGAGAGAGAGAGAGAGAGAGAGAGAGAGACTATTATGTAAACAAGCAAAAAACACTTGGTTTCTTCGGGCCATTTCCACACTACACTGTTATAGTGCTATTATTCCACTTTCAACATCCCATGGAACCCTGGGGTTTACATTTTAGGAAGAGACATTTAGAATTCTCAACCAGAGAGCTCTTTGGCCACAGTAAACTACAAAGCCCAGAATTCTACAGGATGTTGAAAGTAGAATAATAGCACTATAACAGCGTAGGGCAGAAAGGGCCTTAATAATTTTCAATGTGAAATTTACATTCTTCTTGCTGCTGTAAACTAAGCTGCCATTTTCTTTAAGCTATCCATCGTGACCCTGAGACTGGTCACAACCAGTCAAGATCCTGCTGGTATATATATGTGAAGTTCAGGCAACTTGCTCTCAAGGGTATGAGAACAAGCCTCATTTACTGCTTTGTTGTCCATTCAGCTACTTTAGGGACAGAACATTTTAGACCTCTTCTTAGACAGTTTTATGTTTTCTCCATTCTGAATAATTTAGTGTTGAGATCATTAATTTTGTATGATCAATGAAAATACATCTGGTCCCAATAGAGAAAGATCATTGAACAATTAAATAGCTTCCTTCTTTCCTTTTTTAAAATTTTCCGTTCCTATTTATGCTTACTATTATTCAAGCTCTTTTATTCAGCAGTTGTTCTACTTCTTTGTGTGGTCACAGCACACACTTACAAAAGCCTGTTAAGTTGTCCCTGAGTCTGCATTACTAGATTACATAATGACCTCCTGCCAAAGCACGTGCCTAAAACCATTTTAATGTGTGTTAATTTATATTAATCCATTGCATTCTGTACACATATACCCTTATCCAGCTCTTGTTATGTGTATTTTTGTGTATGACTTAATGTTATGAGAATTTGCCTATCTGTATGTCCCATTGAAAGCATTGCAGTGCACTTAAAGGGTTCCATGCTTAGATGCATCTTGCCTTGTAATTTTGGATGGTCATCCAAATGTGCATCTGATTTTCATGTGCATTTTTCAAAATATCCTTTTCCTACAGATATGACTGAAAATGGAGTGCTACAGTTGTGCTTCATCTTTAGACTTCTTCCGGTGGCTTTGATGTGTTAATTTTATGCTTAAAAGTTCTGCTATTTTTAATTTATTTTTAAATGTTTTGTACACATGCACTTCTGCATGTCCCACACAGTCTTCTGAGTTGCTTTATGGCACATTGCTGGTACATCCATTTGTGGAGATGCAAAGAAACATAACATCAAAATGTTGGGGTTCATCAGCATCAGAATTCTGTATTCCACTATATTTTAATACGTTGTTGTAGAAACCTAGTACTATTTTTATGTACTTCCTCTATGTAAGGACATAGAATACAAAGCTATTTTTGGTATGCTCAGTGTACTTAAGACTTTTCTTAAGGGTAGAGAAGGGCAATAAACTCTCTCATGAAACATCATGAACTGCTTTTTAAAAAGTTCTCAACTGAGGAATTGCTCTTCAAAAACCACAACCCCCAAATATTAATGGGCATTTAAGACTACTTGTACATTCTTTGGATCTCAGACAAAGCCTCCAGGATTACATTTCTTTTACAAGCTCACTTGTATTTATGTAATAGATATTTATTCATTGTACTGATAACACACTGTGTTGACACAGAATGAATGAAGTGGTTCGAGAGAGCTCAGCATTTTATGCAGAATTGTGATGTAACCACAGAGGTAGAGGAGTGAATTGGTGTACAGTTGGCTTTCCACTTTTCTTAAAGAAGAGGGTAAAAGAGAAAAAATTATCTCTCTTTGGAAAATAAAGAATAAGTATTATTTTTCTGATCTCTTTTCAGATACGTTGCTTCTGTTTTATTAGAATGGCCACTGAATTTTTTTAAAAATAAGTTTTTGTTTGGTGCAAATGCTACTTTGTTCTTAAAGCTCAACATTGTAGTATCATTTTCTTATGGTTCGATTCTGTTTCTCTCACTTGAGATGATAGGATTACATAAAAGCTAAATATTTCTTATGGTAGGAAAGTAATCTTGAATAAACACTGTTTAAGTGAACAGATTAGGATTTATACATTACTTCTTATAGAAGCTTTACTGAAGTAATAACTTGAACTGAGGCAATTTCCACACTACACTGTTACAGTGCTATTATTCCACTCTCAACTTCTTGTGGAATTCTGGGGTTTGTAGTTTACGGAAGCCAAAGGGCTCTCTGCTCTCTTTTCACATAAAGTGTGCTTAAAACAGGTTTCTTGGCCTGGAATTTGAGTGGTATATTTGGAAACTATAAATCTAAGTGCCCCTCCCTAAACTGCAAATCTAAGGAGTACGCAGGATGTTGAAAGTGAAATAATAGCTCTGTAACAGTGTAGTGTGGAAATGGCCTGACTTTCCAACTGAGAAGAAATTAAAGCATTCTCATAAAATCACAGTGTCAAAAGAAAATTTAGAATTAAAGCTTGTACATACCTCAGAAAAAGTCTCATTGATCTAAAGGGTGTTATTTTGGAGTAGTTCTACTGTATAGCATTGTGCTGCAATAGTGCAATGCTATGTACATTTTTATTTAGGAGTCAGTACCACTGAACTTTTGGTTCTTCTTGTGGATTTCAAGTCATTTCTAACCTATGGTGACCCTAAGGCAACCCTATCATTCCTTTTTTTACAAGGTTTGTTCAGAGGAAGTTTACCTTTGCCTTCCTCTGAGGATGAGAGAGTGTGACTTACCTAAGACCACCCAGTGGGTTTCCATGGCCAAGTGGGGATTCAAACTAATAGGTTTGAATCCCCACTTGGCCATGGAAACCCACTGAGTGGTCTTAGGTAAGTCCAGAGTCCTAGTCCAGTGCTCAAACCACTATACCACTCTGGTTCATACATCCAATTAAATATATAAACTATATGTCTAATAATCTCTCCATGATTGGTTTTTACCATCATAAATGACGCTACAGGAGGTGAGAGAGGTGAAATGTCTCTTGGGAAAACCTTGTTGCAGTGCAACAATTTGTGGAGAAAAGAGAACTGGTCTCCTTAAAAATGTATTTTACTTACTCTCCCCTCCTCAGTTTGTTCTTATTAATGCCACTGCTGATTCTGGTTAAAATCTGAATTAAATAGTTACACAATAGCTGCTACAAAGGCATTACGATAGAAACAGTTGCATTCAATTAAATGCTGATAACCTTTCCTCAGAATGCAGTCTCATTGATTTTAGGTAGTAGTTCAGGGAAATGGTAGACTTATAGCGAATTTACTCCCAACAAATGCCAATGGTGCCTGTGGCCATGTCGTGAACTCTTCAGTGCAGGAGCTTGCTGTTTTTGTTTGCCACTGAAAATTCAGCCTCCTCGCTGAAGGCTGTAATCTGATGTTGTACTTTAAGAGCTTACCATGGATGGCTGCTGCTTTGTGTGACAGAAATATACATAATAGCAGCTGTGGCACTGGAACTACATCAATCCTTGGTGTTTGTCTTTTTGTGCAAAGTATTGAAAAACATAAAGTGACATTATCAACTGGTGTTCTAAGGACTACTTAAGGGCTCATCACAACAGAGTAATCTAGGACAAAATGCTAGTCTGTTGAATAGTGGTGGCTGGTGGCTACTGTGTCGATAGGTTGATGAATTTTCTCTATGTTTTAGTCTGATCTTTGAAGGAAACATCTAAGGTTCAGAGCCTCTTAAGACTCTGGTGCCAAGTGCAACCTTAACAGGATTAGTTAAGTTTAAAGTTTAGACTAAAACTCAGAGCAAGTTCAGCACCCCACTGGCATGGAAGCCACCAGTTGCTGCTGCTCTCTTTTCACATAAAGTATGCTTAAAACAGGTTTCTTGGCCTGGAATTTGAGTGGTATATTTGGAAACTAGAGAAAGGTAATTTACAAGTTTTGAAACTTTGCTAATGTCTATGATCTCATTTTAACCAATTCTCGGGTAGATATAAATGACTAGGTACTTTTTTGGGCAGGGGATCAAAAGAAAATGATAGTATACTGTAACTGTAAAACATGTAAATTGCTTTTGAAATAGTTCGTTTGTTCTAGGAGTTGTGTTTCCTGGGGGATCATTCATCTGTCATAGAATTTGGAACAGGGGATCTTGCTTAGTTGCCTTACGTGTATGAATGAAGATGCAGCTCTTGAGACTCTAAAGTTTTCACTCTGTTTTGCAAGGTATCAGGTAAAAAATACAAAAATACTTAAATTACATAGGAATCTGCACTCTACTGAAAACCGTGGAGTACGGACACTAAAGGCCACCATTACCAGTAACTTCCTCATAGGTTGACCCGTTGTCACTCTATAGTAAGTTCTATAAAATTGCAATAATTTATATATTTATGAAAAATTTACCATTATGATGTACCTGCATTACAGATTTAGGCTTAACCATCAGTTGGTTTCCAGACAGAACTAGGGAAATTGTACTGTGCTGCATATCTAAGGATTTCCAACAAAGATTTCTTTACTATTCCCAGGACTTTTGGGATAACACCTTGATAGTTAAACCAACACAAATGTGATAGGACTTTGTAGTTTAGATATAATCAGAGTGTCTTTGAAGAAGCAGTTTTGCTGTGGAGATGGTTTAAATGTTAAAAACCAAATTGTGGCAGTATAGTCTTGTGAGTTAAAGTTTGTCTCAGATTCATGATCCACACATTTCTCTTTCTTCATCCATTACGAGTACCCTCTTCACTTGAAGCTTTCTGTCCTTTAACCTTCAGGTCTTGTATAATGTATTAGAGCTGTATCTTTCTTCCTTCTGTTGGGTGCTCAGAGGGTGTTCTGAAAGCCTACAGGGGGCTGCTTAGCAACCATAGGTGATCCATTCTGGAGTCTTGACAAGGAAGAATAGGGCATAGGTGAACTAAGTACAATCTTAATTACTCAGTGCTGCTAAAAAATCACTTATTGTTTATATATTACACTTATATCTTTGTTTTGGATAAGGAGTGTTAGTGCTACTTTTTCTTTTATGGCCGTCACCCAATAGACATACAAAACAAAAACCTGCTGTGGTTTCGTTGGTTCAGCTATTCTTGTCATACTTTGGAAATAAAAGCTACTTAGGCTTACATTTTGTTCTTTCCAGTAACAGCCACCTTGAACTAAGGTAATGAACTGTATCTTATTTGGGGGAATAATGGTTGGACTTGAAAGGCAAGAGAGGTACAGTATTTTCGGTTATTTGATACTGAGAACTAAAAAGATATTAGGAATGAGGGTCTGAGGGACACTGACTGTTTTCCAATATGAGTCTGTGAGGCTGGTACATCTATTCTTGTCTTCTTTCTGCAGGTGGTGTGATTGCTTACATCAGTTCTTCAAGCTCAGCATCTAGCCCTGCCTCATGCCACAGTGAGGGCTCAGAGAGCAGCTTCCAGTCCTCCTCTTCACCTGTCCCAACATCACCAAACAGTTCCTCTTCGGAGGGCAGCTGCAATGTCAAGAGCAGGGAAGGCTGTAATGAAGCAACAAAGAGGGACCGGTTAGATGATCGAATTAAAGAAAGCCAGTCAACTGTAACAGGATTGACCAAGGGCCATAGTGGACTTACAAGTATGTATTCTTGTAGCAGTAGCTGCTCCTTTACTTAGGGTGGGTCAGCACATCGTGCTTCCTAGCCTCCAATGTATGCTTGGAAATTTGAGTCTTCTTTAAAGCGCCTTCTACCCTTTGTCTCTCATGTGAAATCCATCTCCTTTTCCATGGTTGGATGTTATTTCTGAATTGAGTCTGACCTGGCTCAGACTGCAAATCAGATTTTGGAAAATTTCTTCAAGCCATTATTTCAGGTTATAGCTTGGAAAGATGCCTAATTAGCACTTTCCAATTCAGACATAATGACACTCTGTTGTTATAGTCAACCATGGGAGGGGATGGGTGGACAAAGCCTGTGTGGTGAATTCCTAGTTTCCAAAACATGTAAAGGTCAGTATAATACCTGAACCTCCCCTTAATGTGTCTGCATTAAATAAGTATGATATTTGAGGCCTTGGTTGCATCCTCTGCCTTGAGCCTATAGCACTTAATCTTCAGAACTTAACCTCTGACTTCCTTCCTTCTAGATAGACTGTAGCTCTGGTATTCAACCTCTGGCAAACTGGAGCTCCTACCTCACAGTGCAAAGTGGTGCCAACAGGCCATGTAGTCCTGGGGCCCACAAGTAAGTTTGATGTCAAGACCTGGTCATAAAGGAACATCCTCCCAGGCTTACTATCCCAACTAATAAAGCTGTCTTCTCCCCATTAGTTGTGTAATTGCTATTAAAACAACTAAACTAATTCTCATTGTAAATTGCAGAAAAACACTGAACTGAATGTATTTGAAGTTTGTTTATACAATAGACTGCATTTGCAGTGGGAAGTCAAGAATTCCCAAGAATTACAAACTGCAGTTCAACCCTCACAGATTTGAGAATTCAAAATCCTCCAGCAAAAAGCCAAAGCTGTTATCAAATAGTGAAAAAAGTAGTGTGACTTCAAAACCCAAACAACAACAAAAACCCTTGTTTTATGGATCTACTACATTTCATAAGTCTTAATTGAGATTGCTTCAGAGTAAAGTATTTTAAAATTCATTTTTCATAAAGCCAAATTCAGTCTCCAGTGGCGCCCAGATCTTCCTGTTTAATATACAAAGTTGTCTCATATGAGCTGAGATTCTGTGTTCATTACTGTGTAATCTTGTTGGAAAGGGCACCAAAGAGAGGCCTTCCTCATCACCTGGTACTTTGTCCTGGTGATTCCATGGATTGCATCTGGGACATTCTTATGCAGCAGCTCATGTGTTCTCTCACTTAGCAACTGCCTGCAGATTTGCATTACATAAATAGTGACATGTTGACAGTATTGGGTTGAAGTACCAGTGATCCTGAGTCCTGAAATAAATATGTATCTTTGCTCTGAAGTTCTGAAATATAATTTAAAATATATTTGTTACTCTGGTGTTAAAATTAATAAGACATGAGAAGCATCAAATGTAAGCATGATTATTTTAATGACTGCTAGTAAATTGTTCCTTATCTACCCACAACCTAAGTACCCATACATGTTTTTCCCAGCTTGTTTCAATGGTGATATAATAGTTTATTAGCAATTTTTGTAAGTTTCCTCATTTATTCCAGGGACCAGCAAAGGACTGGATATTATTATCTTGATTTCTGTTTAGCAGACAGATAGTTACTAATTTTTATAACTGTTGGCGCTATAATCTTCTGCCACTTTTATCCTTTCAACATGACCTGTTGATAACAATTTTCCCATTGATTACAATGGCAACATAAAATATAATTTTACAGAGTTTTTAAAAAGGATTTTGGTGATGTATACATGGGCACACTGGATAGTAAAAACATTAGCAATGTATATAGTCTTCAAATTAGATCAAACCAATTAAGTTAAAAGTTTCATATAAACAACAACAAATAGTGGGCAGTTGGACCAGTGTTTTGCACCAGTGTTTGTGTTTTAGGGAATGGAGTCATGCAGCCCTCTAGATGTTACTGAACAGCTGTTTCCAGCATCCTTAACCATTGCCTGTGCTGACTATGACCACTGAGAATTGCAAATGGACAACATCTGGAGGGTTCCATCATTCCAAACATGATTTACTTGGTCATTACAACTTAATGTCATTGCAGTGGTAAAGTTATTATAATGACACAGTGAAGATGTATCTCTTGTTATACTGTTCAAAGCAATTTTGTTTTGTTCCAGTAAGTAGTATTGGTGACTAACAATGGCCTAAATCCAGTTATTAGTATTAAGTACAGTAGACTCATTGGTAGGCCAACATTTATGAAAGTTCTGTTGATTCAACTTCAGGTGGGACTAGCAATTGGATTTTTGTCCAGTTTTGTGACAGATTTACATGTAAGGCTGAGCTAGCCATGGAGCAGGCTGAATGCAGCAAAATATGAAGTACAATTAGAAAAAGCAGATTTTGGACAGTAGGTCCCAAACTTCCTCACCAGTGAGGCCATCATGTTCCATCAGACTTCCTAATATGATTTTGAGCGAGGCTTCTTCAGCTAGTCAGAGGCATTTGACAACCCCCATCACCTCTAAACTAGCATAGCAGTGCTAGTTAGGAATGATGGAAGTTGTAGTCCAACACATCTGGAGGTGTGAGAGGTGAAATCCAGGGTAACAAGGTATCATCATACTTAAAATGATAGAAATTAAACCAACTACTGAACCCTGTATAGAAATACATATTTTTGTATTAGTTGAATAAGACAAAAAAAATCACAACTAATTGGGGAGGGGCATTCTGAATTTTATTTTTTATCCTTTTGTCTAGAGTTAGTCCCGTTCAATATATCTTTCCTTTTGAAAAATTAATGTAATCCAAATACATATATGATGTTTTCTTCCTCAGTATTTTGACTGGATTTTCATGCTACTTTTTATATTTGTAGAATTTAATGGCATGGTGCTACTGTGTAAAGTCTGTGGAGATGTTGCTTCAGGATTCCACTATGGGGTCCATGCCTGTGAAGGCTGCAAGGTAAAATGCATATTATTTTCTAGTACACATGCCTCCCTGGAGAAATTATCAAGTAGAACTTCAGACATAAAAAGTAATTGGTATATGGAGGGAAAGAATAGTCACCATAATTTGTTTCCTGGCCAAAAAATATTGGCCAATGCTTGGGAAACCCAGTCAGAAAAAAGCACAAAGGTAAACATTTTGCAGTTTTTGTCTAGTATTTGTACATCCCAAGGTATATTGGAAAAACTATCTGTGCAGAAATATACTTGTTTGTTAAGAAAACATTTGTATGTAAACAACACAATTTTCTTCCAGTTTACATGTGTTTTGTGCAAAATTGTGTGGGAGGATTGTGTTTCTGGAAACAATGTTGCACGAAAAGTGTAAGTTTTAAACATGAAAAAACCTAGCATGTATTTCTGTTAAGAATAATTTTCCTGGGTATGGGCAGGCAGCAACTGTGGTGGAGGAGGAGGACCAGAGGCAGGTTTTCAACGTGCTATATGGCCTGGTTGGAGCCACCAAGAGGGAAGGTGGGAAAGGCAGGGGTTGGAGAAGATTACAAATAATCAAATTAGTGAAAGTTAAACCCACAAATGTGGAGGGCCAACTGTATGTTGCTTTCAGCTACTGGAATAAAGATATAGTTAATATATTTTAAGTAAGTGAAGATTTGCAGTATTGGAATGCAAGTTTTTGTTGGTGACACATACTTGAAAACTCTTCAAAAAAACAAAGTACTGAAGCATATTTGCTTGCTCTTGTCAGGGTTTTTTTAGAAGAAGCATTCAGCAAAATATCCAATACAAGAAGTGCCTGAAGAATAACAACTGCTCTATAATGAGAATGAACAGAAACAGGTGTCAGCAGTGCCGATTCAAAAAATGTTTGTCAGTTGGAATGTCGAGAGATGGTATGTTTCTGTATTGAGCTGTGCCTTCTGAAAGGTGACTTTTTGTGCTTTTTATACCTAATTTAAAAGGAAGCCCTTGTAAAATGTTGGTGTAAAGTAGAAGTCGATGGTATGATCTGTGAGCAGCTTTAAATTTTGCTTCATGAACTGATGAGGCGCAGTAATAACCACTGTTCTTTCAACACTCCTTTTATGTGCAAGCTAATCTTGTGGTAAGGAATACTGAGGAGGTGGATGCATGTGAAGCCTGGAGACAGATACTGGTTACGGTCCTCTATGGCAGAGATCCTGTGATGTGAAAGTGCCCCAGGTGGAACTGTGTTACATCTCTCATCAGTCTCTAGAGCTGCTAAGCACCACTGTAGTGGCTACGGCTTCTCTGACGATTCAGGGGCTAGTAGAGAAATGGGGAGAGGGAATCAGAGAAGTATCTGGCTATGTCCCTCAACACAAGCCAGTGACATTATCTGCTGGGGCTCTACTGAAGTCGTAATGGATGATGTAATCATTTTGGTTCTGGCTACAGACACATAGGCAGATGTTTCTCCATCCCTCCTCATGCTTTCCACTAGTCACTGAATGACTGTGTGGGGAGTTACAGCAGCTAAATAGTGAGTCCAGAGGGGTGACTTTGGTCACTCAAGAAGAAGGAGGAAAATATTAAGCTCCATAATTATAAAAGAAAAAGACATACATGGGTGTACTTTGGACTTATGCCTGCATATGTTATTAACAGAATACTGGTCAGTCAGTGTTGCAGTGAAAATAAGCATGTTTTCAGGGAGCATTGTAAATAGCTAGCCAGCCTGCCCAGCTTGTGCCTTCAGAGTGAGTTGGACTGTACCTGTATCATCCCTTGCCAGCATGGCCAGTGGCAATGGGAGATGTAATCCAGGTGAGCTTGAGTACACCAGGTTTGAAAAAGCTGAAATAATTTTCAAGGAGTTTGAAAAACTTCTGAAGTAACCCTTGAGAGGTAAACACTTGGAAACCTGTCTTGCAATTAGAGATGATATATTCTCAGAGGTAAATCCAGTTTTAGTCACAGCGGGAGTAGGCATACTGAAATGAATGAGACTCATCAGTGCTGTAAATCCATTTATTTCAGTGGGTCTATTCTACTTAAAATTTAGCCTCTAGTGCAAATTAAACTTAAAATTTAACCTGCAAATGCCTCTTATTGACACCATCATTTTCTCCCAAATTGCCTAGATGTTGTCTCTCCCTGGCCACCATGCCCCTAGCACCTTCCTTGAGCTTTCATGTTATGAGTGCCCCACCTGTTATGTAGAACTGCTGTCTCCTGTTCTCCTCCCTGTTACACACATACGATGTTTCTTGTTGCTACCCCAGTTCTTCTGCTGAGTACGAAAATTCTTTCTTGATTTGCATTTTTGTGTTAGTGGGAAGCAACAGCTCTGATTGTAGAAGTTTCAGAATCTGGGCCCCAAATAAGAAAATAGTTGCAAAACATCCCAAAGCATGGACAGCCACCTCTGGTGCTTCAGGGGGATTGAAAAGGCCATGTGAGGGGTCTTCTCAAGCCCAGAGGAATTCCCCCTCTTCTTTCCATACCTTCTCACTTTGCTTTTGAAATTTCCCTCAGTTTTGAAAATCAGTGTGTTGTTTGGCTTTGTAGTGATATTTCCTTTGATAGAAACACACTGTAAAACCCCTTCTCACAGAACTACCTCCATAGTCTTTCAGCCCTCATTTACAGACCTGCTGTCTAAACCACATTCCTTGATTTAACTGATGATGTGAGGATTTGGGGAGGGAGTAAGAAAAGTATATATTTGTAGTGGAGTGTCTTCTTCAATTTGGCATGACAGCATAGAGCTAAAGTTTCCTCTTCTTCTTTTTCTCTTTGCTAGCTGTTCGATTTGGCCGGATTCCTAAACGTGAGAAACAGAGGATGTTGATTGAAATGCAAAGTGCCATGAAAACCATGATGAACACTCAGTTCAGTGATCACTTGCCTAGTGAAGCATTAAAAGATAGCCAAGAACCACTGCTATTGTTGCCTCAGGAAGAGCTGAACTCCAAAGCACAGCAAGATAAAGAGAATATCAGTCACTCCTCTTCTCCTTCTCTCCCTCTTCCACCTCCTTCTGCTCCCAACTCTGACATTGCTAAGGAAGAAGTGATTGGTATGGTGACCAGAGCTCATAAAGATACCTTCATGTACAACCAGGAACAATCAGAAAACCCTCCCAGTGTTGTGCAGCCCCAGAATGGGGAGCGAATCCTCAAGTACACAGAGCAATATAATTCTAGTGGTGAGCCTGATAATGGTGACATAAGCAGCACCCATAATGGTGGGAGTGAGCAGCATTTCAATGGACAATACAAAGGGCGAAACAATGTGCATTACCTTAATGGGCGTAACCTTTGCTTCACAAGCAGCAGTTCTATGAACTTCAGTCATGGCTTTTCCCTTAAAGGTTGCAACAGGATGCCCGAAAATGGCTTCCCTCCAAATGAATCTATGAATGCCTACTCCTGCAGCACTGGAGGCAGAATGCATCTGGTACTGATGGTTAATTCCTGTTGCACAGTAGTAGCTAAGTTTTCTGAAGGATGGATTCAAAACAGTGACCTGAGCTAGAAATCATTTCTCCTTAGGACCACTGTATTGATTGACTGAAATAATAATAAAATAGAATGAATGTCAAGGGAGGGAGGAATACAAAGAGTTTGTCAGGTTTTGGGGTGCAGGAAATTTGCTTAATTGGAAGTGAATCAGCATTGAAGAAGCAGTTTCCAGAGGTACAGAACTGGGTCCATAGCATGCAGAGAGGCAGATGGTGCTACATGCCAGATGAAAAATAGATCTAAGACCAAAGCCATAAATATGAATAAAAACAGCCCTCTCAAAATGTCCAGTAATGTGTACACTGGAGACTGCATGCAGTCATACACCATAATTTCTGAAGGCTCATTCTTAAACAGGATAATAATGGTTGCATTCACATATAATGCTAAACCATAACTAATGAGCTGAGGTCCCCACCTCACCTCTGTTCCAACAATGAAATCCCAGGGAGGAAATTGGAAGCTTCCATTTTAGAAGAATCAGCATAGTTGTCATATGAACCCCAGACGGTCAATGATTGGTTGAAACAAGGCAGCTTCATAAATCATCTTTTGAATACAGCTTATTTCAATTTACCATAGATAAGATTAAACACAACTTGTCCTAGTTTGGAAGTTGTGACAAGCTGCTGTTAATGTACAATAGAAGCAAAAACTTCCAAACTCTGAAATTGCTCAAGGAGGAGTGGGTGCATGATCCAAAGGCTGGGATGAGATGATTTTTATAATTCTAAATTATAGTTCAGCACAGTTGTGGAACATATGAGGTTCTGCAGAGGTGGGCTTGCAGCTTCCACCAAGCCTGATCAATTGGAGTTACACTCCCACATATATTTTCTGTACCCTGGTTCAACTAGACCAGTATGTCTTCATAGGTGTGCTGCAGTAAAGATATCCTTTGAGCATCTGCTTATGCATTATGTTTGCTAGCCTGTATGCCCACAATAAAGTTACTGCTTTTAGGGCCATTCAGAAGTGAGCATAGTTATATGCACATATGTCTTCTTGGAAGATGATCACAGTTGACTTCACACAGGATAGTTTTGTTGACTGGGGTGCTACAATAATCCTCCATAGAATTTTTCAGGTGGCTAATAGGAATTCAGTGGTGTCTAATGAAGTGTGAATTGCTAGGGAAATCATTGCCAATAAGTCATAAGCAGCTGCTGTTTCAGATGAAACAATGGTGATCAGGTCCGTGGTATTATTATCACTCGACACTTCAGTGTGTTTCTTAGAAATACTGATTAAAACAACAACATTAGTGTCACTCTCCAAACATTATATGGCTCAAAATCAATCATGTTTTTTAAAAAGTACTCAAATTTACATTTTACCAAATGAACTGAGCCTCAGTAAAAGGTAGTAAGGGAAGACACCAAAAGAACTTACCTGTGACTACTGAGAGTGCTTCAGTGCATTTTTGGACCATGTGACATGTGCTGTGTATTTAATGTACAGTAAAAATGGAAGATAAATGTATACTAGTCCATGCAGATTTTATGAAACATGATTTAAGTTTTAATTATAAAAACAACAACAAAATTTGTTTGAGTTATATCCTTTCATCCAAAAATGTAACTTGAGACAGCTCACAACAAGAGTAACTAAAATTAATCAAAAGAGCAAGGACTAAGTCCTACATTATTTTCTCATACACGGTAAGCTCATACTTTCTTACCAGACTTGTGTGTTTACATGCCTTCAAATCACCTGTTGACCTTGGGTGATCCCATGAATTTCATAGGGTTTTCTTAGGCAAGAAATACTCAGAGATGATTTTGCCAGTTCCTTTCCTCTGAGATATAGCCTACAGCACCTGGTATTTGTTGGCAGTTTCCCGTCCAAGCACTAACCAAGGCTGACCCTGCTTAGCTTACAAGAATAAATGGGATCTGGTGCCTTAGAAACCCCTGTGCATTTTTAATCTTTTTTTTATATTAGTATTCTAACATCTATTCTAAAGTTACAAAATATGTATAGGAGTATGAAATTGTGAGTATGATGGCTTTAAGGAATTGAGAACTCTTAGCTTGGGTTTTTTCAAGGAAGGGTTTTTTGTTTTTGTTTTTTTGTACCTTTGACAAGGAACTCCATGTAATTTTAATTAGCATCTAAAGTTTAGAGGTATAGTCTCCATGTAATTCATGTTCTGGTTGGTTGCATTGCCTGCATGAAGATTTTGAAACATTATTTGGCCAGTTTCTTTGCAGTCTGATGTTAAAAACTATATGTGTGTAAATTATCTAGGTTTGCCCGATGAACAAGACTCCTTTTGTGGATCCAAGTAAGTCTGGTCATGAAATTTGGGAAGAGTTTTCCATGAGCTTTACTCCTGCAGTGAAAGAAGTGGTGGAGTTTGCCAAGCGTGTTCCAGGTTTCCGAGACCTCTCCCAGCATGACCAAGTAAATCTTCTCAAGGCTGGAACCTTTGAGGTGAATATCTTGTATATGCTGTGCACATGTGTCACAGATTGCATGGTATAATATAAAATCTAGTGGGATGCTAGGTGCAATGTATATTTACATTGTTTTGGCAGTTTTCTCCCCTTGAATGCCCTTGTCATTTAAAACTGATAAAAACTTATTGGTGATTGTAGCCATTTCCTACTGTACTTGCATGGGAGATATTGCAAAGGTTAACTCTGCATAAATTCACTACTATAATGAATTTTGGATCAGAAATTTTGCTGCCTTCTTTCTCCTCATCATTATGCAGATGCTAGCACTGAATTGAAAACAGAGATCTACAACATTTAGCTTTCTGCCTTAGTCAAAAGCTATAGTTGTCAGCCACCTTCACGTGCTAAGCCCACTTTTCCACCAGTCTTTCCCTTGGAAAACGGCCAGGGGAAGAACACATGGTATTGCACACATACCCCTTCCTAAAAGCACCTCAGTCCACAAGACTCCCTCTTTCCACTCAGCCTTTCCATTAGCAAAGGCTGGCAAGTGGGTGAGAGTGTATGCCATTGGACCCTGCTGCTTATAGGTGCCCCTGGTGACTGCAGACAGCATCAGCCAGTGCTGTTCCCCAACCCTGCCCTTTGAATGGGAAACGCTGGGTAGGAAGAAGCAATTTACTCTGGAACATTGTTGCCTAAAATTTGTCTGAAAGTGACTAGTTCTTGTTCTTCCTTGGACATGTAGGTCATGAGCATGTGTTCTGGTTTGGCTTGTGGTCGGAGCACTTTATGTAACTGCCTGGATCATCCCAGCAAGCAAAAATCTTTTTTATTCTAACAGGCTTTTAATACAGAAAGTTTTAAAAGAATGGGTTGGGGGAGTACTATATTGTTTAAACTGAACTATTAACTGAACTGTAATAGTTTTTAATCATCTAAATTGCATTTTATTCTTTTAATCGAGGATTTGAAGTGTTTTAATATTGTGACTAGTTTAATTTTTTCTTAATATTCCCCTTTTTGTATGTCTTTAACCATAATTCTCTTTTAAACTGTAATTCGCCTTGAGTCCTGATTTTGGGAGGAATGCAGGTTACTGCTACTACTGATGTTAGTACGAATTTAAAAAACCCACAAGTAATACTTCACCAAGGAGAGCTAATATTTTTCTGTCGCCTTAGAGTAATTCCACCAGTGAACTATCAAACTAATAATACAAGCTTTTAAGACTACACAATCAGTATACAAAATTATACGTAAGTTTTTTGTTTCCCTAGTTTTCTAGAAATCTTGCTGGTTTTTGTCAGTTTGCCAATTTTGTTAATTTGCTCTGTTGACCAGGTCTTAATGGTACGGTTTGCATCGTTATTTGATGCAAAAGATCGTACTGTCACCTTTCTTAGTGGAAAGAAATACAGTTTGGATGATCTGCGTTCAATGGGGGCTGGTGATCTGTTGAACTCCATGTTTGAGTTTAGTGAGAAACTGAACGCCCTGAACCTTAGTGATGAAGAAATGAGCTTGTTTACAGCCGTGGTCCTTGTGTCTGCAGGTAAGAAAATAAAAATTATGCCTATATCAAAGAGTGAAGTTCCCTAGATTTCCAGAAAGAGCTTGTCTGAATCTGAATTAAAATCAGCTCATTTTTGGTGGGGGAGGGGAAGATACCTGAAATCTAGCTAACGGGGTTGGGAGAGAGGTTTCCTTAAACTTCTTGGCAATTCATTTTACATCTTACTTGTTGTTGTGTGCCTTGTAGTCATTTCTAAGCTATGGCAACCCTAAGGCAAAACAGTCACAGGGTTTTGTTGCCAAGATTTTTTCAGAGAAGGCTTGCCTTTGCTTTCCTCTGAGGTTGTGACTTGCCCAAGGTCACCCAGTGAGTTTCTGTGGCCATTTCTACACTAGACTGTTATAGCACTATTATTCCACTTTCAGTATCCTATGGCCCCTCCCTAAACTGCAAACCCCAGGATTCCATAGGATGCTAAAAGTGGAATAATAGCGTTGTAACAGACTAGTGTGGAAATGGCCTGTGTCTGAATGAAGATTCAACCCCTGGTCTCCAGAGTCACAGGCCATTTCTGCACTAGAGTGGAGGAGCGTTTCACCACATTTTATGAGTGGTGTTTTTTACTCTGACTTACCCCGATTCTTGTCTGCACGCTCTCCAGTTTCTGTCAAAGTAAAGTGGAGAAAATCGTTTGTAGCTTCTACATCGTCAGTTCTCTTGGAACTCCTTTTCCCCTCCCCCCTCTACTCTGCTGCCACTGATTGGTCAATTTGATGCCCACTTCTGTGATGTGTTCTGCATGTAGGAAAAAAACGCAGCGGCACCGTTGTGGTTGGATTGCATTGGAGTTCTTCCATTTTTATATTGTACCGGTTACACAACTATGTGAACCATGCTAAGAGCTGAACACGTGTGAAATGGACGACGACATCAAACCAATGTTCTGATGTATTTATGACGTAACAATGGTACAGGGATGATCTCCCTTGTGCAGAGGGGGCCATAGTCCAAACCACAGCACCATGCTAGATCAGTACTATGTCTTACTAATGTTTTTTAAATTTTTTCTATTGTTGACTTGATATCCATTCTTCTACACAAAAGCTTTGCATGTCAGTTACTCAGGATGTTTTTCAGTAATAGCTGGAAAATTTTGGAACTCCTTCCTAGATGACATTAGAAATTACCAGTAGGATTGTCATCTTTTCAAAAAGGTTCTACAGGCTTTGTGAGTTGCCAGCCTTTAAGCGAAGATTTACATTTTCTCTTGCTGTTCTGCTGTATAAATGATTTTTATCACAAATTTATGATCACATTCACCTTTTATATTATGTCTAATTATTATTTCTACAGTAAATTGTATTGAGCTTTTGGGAAAAGGTGTATATAACATAAAAATATCCCCAGTGAACCTTTAACTAAAAACATTAAAATTGTTCATGTTTTCTCATTTGTATTTGGTACAACAATACATGCAGTAACATAACTGTATGTCAGACAGCATGACCTGTAATAATTTGCTTTAGTTGCTGTAGCACTAGCTTGTTCATCAGCAACTAAAATCACACCATAGACTTTGAATAAATAGATCCTTTTCCTGTTTGTGTACCATAAAATTCCTCTTGTCAGAAAGGCACAGGATTGCTGTACTCCTAAATGATTTACAGGGTACCAAAGAAGAACATACTGCCAAAAGCCTCTGGTTTTTTTAATGACTCCCTAAAGAAACATCTGTCCCCCCAACATCTCACGCTGACTAGGAAAAATGGGGAAACCCACCTCTGAACTATTAGATTGCAGTCTAGATGCTTCTTTCTCTAAAGAAGATTCTAATTTTGTTTATAGAGGATTATTATTTTTATTACATTAGGGTGTCAGAGTGCTTTGCTAAACAGTGCTTAGCTAAGAATATAAGCATATAAGAACTTGAACATGCCTCAACTTGTGTTTTTCTTTTGCTATATTTCTAGTTTCAGCTCTCATCTGCTAACACACATTATTTGATGAGCAACCAAGTATTTGATAATTCATATCCTAAAAGTGTTAAGATGCAAATGAAATAACAGTCTCTTTTTCCATTTGTCTGTCTTCTGTTATTCAGAGCGATCAGGAATAGAAAATGTCAACTCTGTGGAGGCGCTGCAGGAAACTCTAATCCGTGCACTCAGGACCTTAATCACAAAAAATCATCCAAATGAAGCCTCTACATTTACAAAATTACTTTTAAAACTGCCTGACTTACGCTCCTTAAATAACATGCACTCTGAGGAACTTCTAGCCTTCAAAGTTCACCCTTAGGTTTTACCTCTTATTTATACAATGGACTTGCTTATTGTCAATTGTGTGTATTTTGTGCTAAAATGTTTATTTATGTTTGTATGTAACTCTTGTGGAGAAAAAGAACTTGCTGACTGTGTCATGGGTAGATGTTCTGTTGTCATGCAGTAGTGCTTCAGATTCAACATTTTTCCAAGAATGACAACATGGCAACAGGTTTCTTCATGAATATCCTAAATCGCCCCATTTGGTCTAAAGCTGAAGATGTCACTATAATCATAAGGGTTTTGACTGTTAAATTCTGTGTCCCTACAACAAAAATAATTAACTTTTTTTCTGCTATAAACAAGAACGCATAAGTCCATGCGTTGAAAACAGAACTTTAGGTAAATAACAGCACAGTGACTTAAAGAGATTTAATTGGTCTGTGCCCCCTTTCTGAACATCAAATCTTGCTTGAATAGGAAGCTCTGAAACTCTGCTCCTGGTTTCACTGTTCTTAAACAAGGAGGTTTAATGGGAAGTCTTGGTGTGTACCAGTTTACTTGCCCTCACACAAGCATACAGAGATACCATGAACAGAAATATTGGGTGCATTATGATTCTATAAAATGCATTGTGTATGTACATATTTGTGTGTATGTATATAAATAGTTCTAAATGAATGATGTGCTATAACTTCACAATATTTTCAACTGTGAAGAAGTTAACCAAACAAAAGGTGACCCATTCTAACAACCAAATGATACATTTGGTAGTGTACTATATGAAACAAATGTCTTGAGAGTTCAGATTGTTCAGAGAATTTTAGGTTAAAGTTGATATGCTGATTTTGTTAGTTTAAGAACTACTAGAGCATCAGAAGTTAAATGGGAAGCCTGTCAAATCAAACATTTAAATGAAAGATACTAGACTGGAATGATTTTTTTAAATTCATTTGCACCTACAGTTGTTGTGCGCTAATAAGCACTTAAATGCTGCTGGACACTTTATTTAGTTTGAAAGGAAATTTTAATCAGTGAAGTTCTCTTGGAGAATGTCAAGAAGACTGTATCAATATCTTTATTGCATATTTGTGTGTGTTCTGTGAATCATGTAATTTACACTACACCTCTGTGCTGCTTTAATTCTAAACTGGGAAACAAAACTGTGAGACACAGTCAATGCCTCTTAACATTTATTTGGAGCAAGGATGTTCCACATGTGTTTTGTTAAAAGCAGCAAACCATTGTTCAGCTTCTTTTGCCAAACACAACAAAGATCTGCTAGATATTAAGCCTATTTTTCTATATATTTGATGCTTTTTTAAAAAAAATGCCACTTTCAGATTCCCAAACATGATAATCTTAATTGTGTTCTTCAGTTGTCTCAAACGAACATATTCATATAATACCAAGAATTGAAAACACATGCACAATGGCACTTAAAATGAGCCAGAGTGTTATAAATGCCCTTGATGTTTCATAGTAAGAAACTGAAAAATGCTCAGGGATGTATCCAGATTTAGTCATATTTGAGTAGACCAACTGAGTTGAAGTTAATCATGACTAACTTAAATTCAGTGGATTCAAATATGACTGTCTAGATTCAGCCCTCTGTTATTTTCCCTCAACTGAAACAAAAGATTGAATCTTCTGTTTCTAGTCTTGGTATTTTATGTGATTGATTCTTCCTTCCACTACTTTTTCTGTCTTGCTAAAGATGCAATCTTGAATTTCCTACATTTCCGTTATGTTTATGTGAAGAACTAAAATGACATGAGTTCGATAGATGTTGGTTTAAGCCGGGTATTTCACTAGACTAACTCATTTAGAAACTGCCCCTAAAAAGGTAGTTTTAGTTCCTGTTAAAGCAGGAAGAAAACCTTTTATATTCATTGTTTTTTAGGAGGTTCTATGTTAACATTCAGGAACTATACATGTTTCTTTTCTGCAAACAGAACAGTGACTAATATAACACTAGCATTTCCGTGTATGGATACCTCCCCCTCCCTTCTTCTTCTTTCAGATGCACAATCACTTGGTGGTAATGTTTTCGCTTTCAAAAAAATGTTCACTTGGTAGGATACAGAATAATTGAGAAACAATAATTTTTATTACTCAAAGATAGGTGGACATTTTGATTCTACTTAAAAATCAAAAAAGGAAGTTTGTCTTGATTGCAGGCTTCTTATAGAAGCCTCTATCCTGAATATTCAATGTCTTAACATTTATTATTAAGCCTATAGAGAAGTATAACCAGTACTATGTAAAGTATTGCTTATTTTTTTAAAATAGTTCCATATATATGCATATAGAGAAAGAAAATTATATTGTATAGTATATTCATGCAATTTTATGTTAAATAACATGTTCCTGCATGTTGCAGAAAATTGCAGTTTTTAATATTTTTAAAAATAAATTCTAGATCCAAGCTTAACTTAATTTTTAGAACATCATCTCTGTCTAAATCTTGAAGGCCCAACACTGGTGTTACATTGGCAGCATTAGAGTTGCCGCAGCACTGCTCCTTCCTACATTGACAACGTACTGGAGAAAGCTACAAAGCCTCTCTCCTGCTAGAATCAATCATTAGGCAAAGTGGGGTAACATGGCTGTGGAGAAGAAATGTAGCATGGGATGCTCCCTGGCTTTGTCTGTTACTGGGTGGTGTTTGAAGGAGGTGTTTTTCTGTGGTCCCAACTGCCAGAATTAACACACAAGATCATGTCTTGGTGAATTCTATTTCAAGAAGCCATTAGTCATGAGCTCTGCTTTACTGTGTTGCTGGTTATATGCTTGTTAAAGATAACTGACAAATACTTCATACCAGACTTTTGAGTACTGTTGATGGGGACATTGCAGAGGGATTATGAAAATGTACTGTATGAAATGAAATGAGACTTTTTAAAAAAAACTCTGGTTTTACATGTTTTAAAAGATTAAATATGGGCATTATGTTGGCAAAGGACACTGCTTGTTATGTGTTTCTTTTTTTCTTCTGCAAAACTAAAACTGGAAGGTGTTTTACATGAAGTAGGGCAATGTGGAAACATCAGTCTTTGTTGTCTTTGGGAACTATCCCATGCACAGTTATTTGTTTATTTGTGATATCTCAGACAGTACACAGAGCTCTTACATGGGCTTCAGCCATCCTTGTTTAGTGACAGGTCACCTTAGAACAGGGCTTGGCAACTGAGGGAGGCTAGGGGCTATGAGATCTTGGGAGCCTATCACAAGGTTTTCTGGGGCTTCTATAATTACTGTTTTTTTATCTATACAAAAATGTTTTAATTGAAAAAAAAACACTATGAGACTTAATATACTGCAAATTGGAAATGCTGACCTCCAGTAATTTCTAAAAATATGAGCACAATAGAAAAAAAAAGTTAAATTGAAGGTTAATAGTAAAGTTAGTAAGAAGTAGCAATTAGGAATGGAGGAGAAGCAAATCTAAAAAGGTGACATAACTAGAGTCAGAATCCTGAATGCATCTGTTCAGCATTTTGTGCACAGGAACATGGAAAACTACTATAGCAATAAAAGCAGAGAAACAGAAGATGATGACAAAAAAAGGAGAAATCAGAACCTCTCCCACAAGATCCAAGAATTCAAAGAGAAATTTAAATCAAGAGTGGGAATGCTCTATGACCAGCAATGGAACACACTGGATGATCAAGAAGAAACAAAAAGCCAATGGAAACAATATAGGTAAAAGAGAAGAAAAGATGACAGATTCCTTTAAGAAAGAAACATTTAATGATGAATCCACAATTTTTGAAAATGGCAGAGAAGCTGCATTCAGAGGACTTGGGAGAAATAAATCACCAAGAACAGATGGCATACCAATAGAGGTGTCTCAAGCAACAGAGATAGAATCTACTCTAGTTCTAATTAAATCTCTCCAGAAATATGGAAAAACAAAACAATGGCCCACAGATTAGAAATGCTTAATATACATTCCAATCCACAAGAAGGGACACCAGAGATTGCAGTAACCAACCGGCCATTGCATTGATCTTCAATTCAAGGAAAATGGTGCTCAAAATTCTACAACAGAGATTTACCATATATGGAGTGAGAAATGCCAGTGCCCAATCTGAACTCAGGAAAGGAAAAGGCACTAAGAATCATATAACCAAAGACATTTCAGCTTAAATCTCTGGACATCATTTAAATACATTGCTATCCATGCTACAATTCTAAGTCAATAGCTTTTAACACGAGAAGCCCTTCCACATACCTTTAGATTTAATAAAATATTCTCCCACTCCCTTCTTTCCAAAACAGTTCAATGTCCTTTTTCTATAACTGCTCTTGCATTTCTTTGTGCTGAGTTGACTTCCAGATGTTCTCCTCTTATGAATATGAGTATGAATGTCTGTTTTTGTCACCATCATACTGTCCAATAGAGGCTCTCTCTTTCATTCTCATCAATTCCAGAAAGTGCTTTATTTCCAGCTTCAAGAAAACATTGTCTTGAATCCTAAGTCCCTTTATTAATACACTTCTGTTCCTCTTTCTGCATGCCTCTGTCCTTCCTCAATAAAATTTTCAAGAAATGAATCTGACGTACATCCATCCAAATCCAAACAATTTTTCTCTGTTTTCTTAAAAGTTGAACACTTCTAGTAGGAATCACAGGACTCCAGTCCCAGAATGTTTGTAAAAATTCTTTTCAAATTCTTCACGCTTCCTCATTTTTTATTTTTATATCTCTAAATTTCTTCAAAAAATCCAAAAAGTATGCAGGTAGTCCCTCTTGTTCCATTGAATCCATTTTATTCAATATGCCAAAGCAATTAGTTCAAAAAACAGTAACTTGGAGTGCTTCTCTGTCGCAGAATAATATTACATTTAAAAAAATTAGTTTTCCCACAGTCAATTGCAACAGTTTCCAGTAGATGGCATCTGGAGCTATTTCACTTATGTTAATAGCTCAGGTACTTTTAAAACTTCATAGTCCAAATTCAAATTATAATAATCCACAATATGTTATTAATCAAAGTCTATTGAAGAGGAATTTCATAGATTTCAACTTCCTTCTTTCAAAAATATGGTTTCATTCTATCATCATTCCAATGGAGAAAGAAATTACATACTATCTCCTTAAATTGAAAGACCATGGAAGGTAAACACAAGTCAGCTTGCTGTATATCTCATTGACTTCTTATTTCTTGTTTATTTATTCTTTAAATCAAACTTCTTCAATATAAGAGGTCCCGGCAAGTATATAAGATCCAAGAATGAGCGAGAAAAGTTTTTCCTCTGGCTTTCCATCAGTGGCTGTTGTCTTGAATCACATCATTCCTGCAAGTTACCATTCTGTTCCAGAGCAGTTGTTCATGCAAGCTGTGATTTGGCAATATTTCCAAGAACCTTCAGGTCTCCCATAAATCACAAAATCTCTGCTGTGACAGAAGGAGCACCCTCTCTCAAAGGACACACCATTGGAAAACAGACTCAGTGGCAGTGCACTAAATCATGTTGTCCTTGCTTGAAAACAAAAACTCGAAGCCCATGCCATTGTATTTCCAATTTCTATGTATGATTGTGAAAGCTGGACACTGAAGAAAACTGATAGGGTGAAACCTCATTTGAACTGTGGAGCTGGCAAAGAGTTCTACGAATGCTGCGGCCTGCTAAAAAGACAAATATATGGGTCCTATTGCAAATCAAGCCTGAACTCCCTCTAGAAGCCAAGATGACTAAACTGAGGCTGTTCCTGCACAATAGTCTTGCCCAGAAATGGCCTGAGACTGTTGTACTTCAGATCTATAACATGACTCACTAGAAAAGACCATCATTTTTGGAAAGGTGGAAGCTAGTAGGAAAAGAGAAAGACTACATTACAGATGGAGTGACTTGATCAAGGAAGCCATGGCCCTGAGTCTGCAAGACCTGAGAAGGGCTGTTGATGATAGGTGACGTGTAAGACTCTGTTTCATAGGACCACCATAAATCAAGGTCAACTTAATGGCAAGTGAACAAAAAGGAAACATTGCAGGAGGATAGGAGGTATAGCTGGGATAACATTTTGCATGTACATTGTGCAGTGTGGTACACGACACACTGAGAGCAAGCATTGTGTAATGATTTGAGCATTGGACAACAACCAGGGAGATCAAAGTTTGATTTTCCGCTCAGCCATGGAAACCCACTGATGTGACCTTGGGCATGTCATACACTCTCAACCTCAGAAAACCCTGTGATAGGTTTGCCTTAGGGTTGCCATAAGTCGGAAATGACTTGAAAGCACACAATGGCAACATAACACCCAACGTGTCTGTTTTGGAGGCACATGGGTATGGTATGCAAAAGGATCTTGTAGCACCTTTGAGTCCAACTGAAAGAATTTGGAAGTAGAAGTCTACTTCATCAGATACAGATGAGTGTGGTACGTTCACCTGGATTGTATGCTTTGCCTATAGGGGATCATGGTTGTACAGGGTTTATTTTGCACAGAAGAGGTGTTACAGCAGAAAAATGAGGGCTTTGTGTTTGGGAGCTTATATTCCGCTTCTGTATTGAGCTTTACATTATTGGCAAATTAGTTTCCTTTTACCCTCATCAGTTGGCCTTCTGGGAAAGAATGCATTTTGTGTCTGGCAGCGTTTGCTATGTCAACCATCATGGGAGAGGGGCAGCCATTGCTTGGCGCTCTTCCTCCTCCAGTTCCAGCCTGCTTGTTCAGGCCCCTCCCTGGAGTAAGAACACACAACACACACTAACATTTCATATATGCCCACTGGACTGAAAAGTTTGGGAATACCTGAACAACATGTGGTTCAGAACTACAAGATATATTTATACTATTGTTTTCTTTATAAAGTATCTTGGTTTTTTTTAAAAAGCAACTATAGTAGGTCCCCCATGATCACATGACTGGCACATATAATTCCACTCACCTGTGATGACATGCAGGCCAAAAATACATACTTTGAAATAATAAAGCAAAATGGAAAATTGAAGAGTGGAGAATTCCAACAAATGGCACCATTTTTGTTTGTGCTCTTGCACCATGAGGGAAACACTGGATTGGAGGCAGGTGGCTTCAAAAAGACAAAAAGAAGCCTTTTGAAGAAGCCAGTAACAAAATGGCCCTTTTCACACCTTACCTTTTCCCGGTGCTGGGTTTCTCGGCTCACGCATGAAGGCTTGGGAGGAACGCTGTCGCATCCCTCCTACTTCAGCTCCACAGCTCCTTCCTCATCGAGCGAACACCTCACCTCTTCCGTTCGCAGTGCATCCTGGGACCTTGCAGGCTGCACTGAGGAGAGGACGAGTGACTGGCCTGGCTCCCGAGGCGCCGCATGCCAGGTAAGTGCACGTGGGGCCCCGGAGCAATGCACGACCACGCAGCATTTTTGGCTTTAAGCCAAAAATAAAAAAATGTGTGTGCGGTCCACGTTAGGCTCTTGAGCGTCATGTAAATGTGAGTGCATCATATGGACCGCTCCTCACATTTACACGACGCTCAAGGGGCCCTTTCGCTCAGAAATGCTGTGCGAAAAGGGCCAATGTGCTTCTTCAGGACCAATAGTGACAACCTCAAAGCCATTTTCTGTAAATCTCATGATCTGTTCAACATTAATAGTTTAATCAACAAGTTAAGCAATGACTTAATACATTAAGCAATCTCAGTTATTAAGGCGTATGTTAAGGGAATCAATTTTCCAATTTCTAACATTTCTAAAATATTGAATTAATTTTCAAACTTAATATTCCAAGCTTTGGAAATTCCTTAAGGTTGTTTTACACCACACCCGAGTAAGTGTTAAATGAAGTATTTTTACCCAGCAGTGTTATGTATATTTAAAAAGCTCTACACTACAAGTGAAGACTCTGGTATTCGGTCCTCTCCTTTCTTTCAAAAAGAAGTCAGGTTGCTAAGCCACATGTTGACTGCATCAGAACGCAGAGCTGAAGCACTTCCTCATTCCTGATAGCTGAGACAAGCAGAAGGAAGGCTTCTGTCTGGTAAATATCCTGAACTATCCAGAGAGATCCAAAAAGAGAAAAGAATTTGTATGATTGAATCCTGAATTCATGGAAGAGCTCTTTCCATTTGTGGCTGCATTATTGTTATTGGGAGATAGATAGTTCTGGCTGTGCAGAAGTGGAAACAAGATGATGCACAAATCTGCAACTTCATCAGTTTTTAGAATCATAGAACATTAGAGTTGGAAGAGGCCACAGATGCCATCGAGTCTAAACCCCCCCCCCATCATGCAGGAACACACATCAAAGCACTTCCAACAGATGGTCATCCAGCTTCTCTTTAAAAACCTCCAAAGAAGGAGACTCCACCATACTCCAAGGCAGTGTATTCCACTGCTGGAAAGCTCTGACCAGGAAGTTCTTCCTGAGGTTCAGGTGGAATCTCTTTTCCTGTAGTTTGAATCCATTGCTCCATGTCATAGTCTCTGGAGCAGCAGAAAACAACCCCGTTCTCTTTTTGATATGATATCCCTTCAAATATTTAAACATAGCTATCATGTCTTAACCTTCTCTTCTGCAGACTAAACATACCCAGCTCCCTAGGCCACTCCTCATAGAGCATGATGTCCAAATACTTCACCATTTTGGTTACCCTCCTCTGGAGATGCTCCAGGTTTTCCATATCCTTCTTGAAACGAGGTAGCCAGAACGGACACAGTATTCCAGATGAAGTCTGATCAAAACAGAATAGATTGGTACTATTATGTCCCTTGATCTGGACACCATATTCCTATTGATGCAACAAATAATTGTGTTGGTTTTCTTGACTGCCACATCACACTGCTGACTCATATTCAGCTTGTGGTCTACTAAAATTCCTAGATCTCTTTCACACATACTGTTGTCCAGTCAGGCCTCTGCCATCCAGTAATTGTGCATTTCATTTTTTTTCTGTCAACGTGTAGGACCTTACATTTCTCTCTGTTGAAATTCATTTGTTAGCCTTGGCCCAGCATTCCAATCTGTCATTTTGAATTTTGATCCTGTCCTCTGGCATATTAGCAACCCCCTAATTTGGTTTCATCTGCAAATTTGATCAGCATGCTCTCTGTTCCTTCATCCAAGTCATTGATGAAGATGTTGAATAGCACTGGGCCCAGGACAGAACCCTGTGGCACCCCACTAATCACTTCTCTCCAGGATGAAAAGCAACCATTGGTGAGTACCCTTTGGGTTTGGTTGGTCAACCAATTACAGATCCACCTGATAGTAACCTCATCCAGCCCGCATTTTACTAGTTTCTTTGCAAGCATGTCATGGGGAACTTTGTCAAAGGCCTTACTAAAATCAAGATATGCTATGTCCACAGCATTCCCTTCATCCTTCAAGCTTGTAACTCTATCATAAAAAGAGCTAAGTTTAGTCTGGCATGACTTATTTTTGAGAAACCCATGTTGACTTTTAGTGATCGCAACACTGCTTTCTAAGTAATTACAAACTGTCTGCTTAATAATCTGCTCTAGAATTTTTCCAGGTATTGACATCAGGCTGACTGGACAATAAATGTGTCCTCTTTTTTTCCTTTTCTGAAGATGGAGAGATTTTGAAGTTTTGATATACTTACTTTGGACTCAGTCTGGGTTTTGTTGGACTTCCCTGAATACATCCCAGCTTGCAGGAGACTACTTCATACGTACAATACATACATACATATCTCGCCTTTCCCGCAGAACTGGCACTTAAGATGGCTTAGAAAATTAAAACCAATTCAAAAAAGACTTCAGAAACAAGGAAGATTGTTATTAAAATATCATGAAACTAAAAGTTTTTTAAAAACCCTAAAACATTAATTTAAGGAAGCAATTAAAAAGCAATTCTGCATACTATAAAACATTCCCTATAAATAATTCCCCAAAGCTCTTCAGAATAAGAAAATTTAAACAGAAGGACAACAAAATGGACAGAGTCACACCAAGAAGGCCCTTTTTTGCATCCTTACCAGACATGCTTATGGCAGGACAAACAGAAGGACTTCTCCTGATGATCTCAAGAATTTAGGCAGTACTTCAGATAGGCTGGATCCAAGCCCTTTCAATACCTGTTTAGAACACATTAAGGATCCAAATCAAATGACCAGACTGGACATCTTGGGAAATGGGTACAGTTGGCAATCACATTTCTGATCTTCTCAGAACAGTAGTGGACCTTGGAGTCTGGGGATGGGGGGAGGAGATATGATGTGAGGGACGTGGCCACTGCATGAGGGCGTGTCTGTGGTGCACGGGGGGGGCATGGCCAGGCTGGGATGCCCCAGCAGCATTGCAGCCCAGCATGAATTGGCCCCCCTGCTCCCACGTTCCTATGCAACTGTCTCAGAAGCCTCCTGTATGTGCTCATGTTCCTCCTCTTTCTTCTTTGAGTTGCTTCGTTACAGTTGTACAAAAGAAGGAGCTGGCAAGTGTCATTGCAGGCAAGGCTGAGAAACTGGATTCTTCTTTAGATTTATTAACTTTCCAAAAGAGCTTCCTCTTCGCTGCATGTGTCTCTCAATGCCATTTTTCTTTTCATCCTAAACAGGTACGTATTTGAAATTTTTAATAATGTGCAGCTGCTCACTTAGGCCATGGTATGACACCCGTATAGGTGGAGGCCATCACTCTATTGCTGAATTGCAAGGGTAGGCTTTTTATTCATTGCAGTTTCAGCCACCGGGACTGCTATTTAAAGTTTGCTCAGCAGGGGGTGATATAGCACAAGAAATGCAGTTGTCAGAGAATTTTTATAGATGAGGCCCTCTCTCTATCCTGGAAAAGCTTCCTGAAAGCTTGCTTGTTCATGCACTGTAATTGTTGCCTGCAGGAAAAGTTCTCCCACGTAAACACATGGAGAAACATTCTGTATGTGGAACAACAGGCAGTCCAGCAAGTCTTGTGACTGCAGTATTTTGGAAGCTGTAATTTTTGCTGCTTTTGCCCTATTCTACAGGTTCACTTGAGATGGTTATATAGTGCAGTACTAATCTGCCATCCTATTGCAATTCCCTGTTTGACTGAGGCCATTTCCACATGACGATGCTCTTCCACGCTGTCTCGCTGCAGTCCCAGGTCCAGGAGGGAGCGCATCAGCAATACTCCCCTCTTCACTCACTCGGTCCATACAGAAGAGAACACAATGGCACCATGTCTTCCTTCCGCAGTGCAGCCGGGCTTTTTCCATCGCTGCACTGTGAAAGGAAGCGTCGCCAATATGCTTCCATAGCTTCTGCATGGCCAGAAGTGATGGGAGTGCCGCACGATCGCAGACACGAAACTGATTTTTTCTGTTTTCTGAAAACTGCCCAAGTGCGACACTCTGCGACAGGATGGCAGCAGGACAGCGATGACGTCATGGGGAAGTGCAACCTGCCGACCGCTGCCATCCTGTGGCAGAAACGAGACAGTGATGTCATGCGGAAAGGGCCTGAATTGATGAACCAGTGCTATGGAGAGTGCGCTTTTTTGATTATAAATTTCACAAGCCTCCAACCATGCTAAGACATTTCTGGCAGTCCAAAAAGCTGATTTTTCCAAGCTCTGGTCTTAACAGGTTGATCATATTAGATCAGACCTCTCCATTTATACCGATACAATATTATCAACCTTGGTTAGCAGTGGCTCTCCAGAGATGCAAGTGGAAGATTCCGTATTACCTCTCACCTTTTGCATGAAAGTAGGTACTCCACTACTGACCTAGGGATCCCTTTGCTGAATAAGGAATGAATTAAGCCCACTGTAGCTTATAGCCCATAAAGGGAGGGCCTACAACAGAAGTAGGCAAAGTGTGATCCTGGGCCAAGGCTGTTTCTTCAGGCCAACTTGACCTTGCCAGACTGCCCCAGCATACCAAAGGAGTTGTTTCAGGCTCTTCAGTGTTTGCCCAGTTAATGGGCTGCCTTTGGTTTCACGCGGGCTTTCATGTAATTGGCAGAGCAGTTCACAGGAATTAGAATTCCTAGATCTCAAGTCCTGGAGCTTCTTCTACACAGATATAAGATGGGTGATACCTGGTTTGACTACAGTATATGTGAAGGGGATCTAGAAATCTTAGTAGACTACAAGCTGAATATGAGTCAGTGTTGTGATGCCGCAGCTAAAAAAGCCAATGCAATTGGCTGCAGGTCAAAGTGTGTAGGTCAAAGGAAGTAATAGTAGTATTCTGCTTTGATCAGACCTCACCTGGAATACTGTGCTCAGTTTTGGACATCATAGTTGGGAAGGACATTGACAAGCTGGAATATGTCCAGAGGATGGTGACCAAAATGGTAAAAGGTCTGGAATCCCTTCCTTTTGAGGAGCTGATTAGGGAGCTGGGTATTGTTTAGCTTGGAGAAGAGAAGGTTAAGAAGTTGCATGATAGGTATGTTTAAATATTTAAAGGGATGTCATCTGGAAGATGGAGCAAGTCTGTTTTCTGCTTCTTCAGAGACTAGGACATGGAACAATGGCTTCAAACTTCAGGAAAAGAGTTTCCGTCTAAATATTAAGAAGAACTTTGTAATGGTAAGAACTGTTCAACAGTGAACTCAGCATGTGGTAGAGTCTCCTTCTTTGGAGGTTTTTAAACAAAGACTGGATGGCCATATGAATGCTTTGATTGTATATTCCTGCTCGGCAGGGTGTTGGACCCCATGGTTCTTGTGGTCTTTTCTGGCTCTGTGATTCTAAGAGTCTATGATTCTTCCAGTTCTCAGGATGAGGGGAAAGAATCTCAGGGTGAAAACACTGCATTGAAAAGTGTGTGTGTGTGTGTGTAGTGCTGATTTGTTATACTTTTTTTTTTTACTTGAAAGGCATATCCTGTGCAACTGTGGTTTATGCTTTATGCAGCTGCTTAATCCCATCACCAGAAACTTCCTTTTGTAACATCACCAGGGTAAGGCGCCCGTGACATCATAAGAGGTTGTCCCTGGATCTCAGATTTTGACTCTGAACTCTCAGGGCATGGGATCATCCTGACCAGGCAATCCTGATTGTATTATGTGAATGATTCCTTTGTGAATGAGGAAAAATGATCAGAATTTTGAAAAAGAGTTATTTTAAGAAAAGCATTACCTAAAGTTTTCTGCACAGAGGACAATGAGGGGATGCATCTACAGAAGTATCAGGAAAGATGGGGATGACATAAGGGCAAATTCAACCAAGGCAAGCATAAAAGAAAAAATGAGACCCATCAATATTAAAATGTTAGAAGAAGGAAAAATCGTCACAACCATGAAGAATGACAATCCAAGGTGGAAACAAAGAAAAGTCACTAAGGGGAAGGAGAGAAACGGAGATGATGACATGAAGGAAAGGAACTGTATCATTCGCAATGAATGAAGAACATCAAAGGAAAATTTATGACTAATTCAACCCAGTCAAGAGCATTTGGAGTTCAGTTCAGTTGCGACACTTTATGTAATGATATTTTAGCCACTTCCACTTTCAGTCTTGCTGTGGTAAGCTGTACAGAGAAGCAAAAAGAGAGACTCTTAAAAGCCTACTTCCCCAGAATGACAAAGAAAGAAATGCAATAAGAAATTACTGAATTCCTGATCGCCGTCACAGGGGTGAAAGGCTTGTGGAATAGGCTTGGACCTGTATTTCTGATTTTGACTACAAGAAATCCAGTGATGCTGAATCAACCCAGATCTAAGATGAAACTAGTGTCCTTTGGGCCTTGTCTCTGCACTCCTTCAGGGAAGGCTCAATGTAATTGCCACAGCACATAAATTATTTTTTTAATAATTTGGACAGGAATCCTTGTGCTTGAAACTAGTAGTTCAGGAAAGGCATCTGTCTCAGAATGGAGACAGATATTCATCTAGTCCCTATGCAGCTGTTTTTACCTTCCGGTGGAAGGGCTAGAAGAGGGCATTTTCAGTGGTGGCACCCTATCAATGGAAAGCACTGGCCAGAGAGGCTTGCCTCGCTTTTTGGAAGTGAGTGAATACCTTTCTATTCACTTAGACATTTAAAAAATTATTAGCAGTGCTTACAGATCTTATCACTCTTCTATTTTGCTGCTGGCTTTATTTTGGTTTTAAATGCTATAGTATTCTCTCACTATAATGCTATTTTCATATTGATTTTATTATGTGAGATCTCTAATCATCATTTCATTATTGGTAACGAAAAGTAAAAACACACTTGTATTGTACATCGCCCAGAGAACTCTGACAGACAGTGGAAAAGTGTAATCAATTATGGAGGCTGGTATGCCAGTTTTGTGGGTTTTCCAAGCACGTAGGCCACTGTGCGCTTCTACCATCCAACATTTGGGCATTGCAGGCACTGGGGAGAAATTCCACCCACTCATAGGTAACAACATCTGCACAGAGCTGAAGTAGCCACTTATCACAGTAGGCATAAAGCTATGTGGGTTGCTGATAATTGCAGCAGCTGTCTCCATGCTGAGGATAATTTGAGCAGATAGCCATGTCTAGACAGAAAATCTGATGCAAATTAGTTTTCCAAAGTATTGTTAACCCTCTCTCCCAAATCCGGGTAAAATATCATTCCACCTAGTACTCTTGCAAAGTTGTAGCAGAACTAGATTTGAGAGAAAATGGCTCTGAGAAGCAACTTTCAGTGCATTAAGGCTAGAAAATTATACAGACTCGGCATAAGTTCCACTGCACTATATGAAGCTATATAGGATCGAACTGTTCTAAACACAGGATAGTAAATCCTACTGAAGACAGTGGAGCTTACTTCTAAATAAATGCAGAAAGCAGGTGCTGCTGGAAGTGTTAGATTTTTTTTCAGTTACACTCTTTGATCATTTATTTTTCTTTGATACAAGCAGTTATCTTTGGCATGATGATAATCTATTCTAATTGTTATTATCTTTGGAAAAATGCTGCTGTTGTTATTTTTGATCATTGTTATTACTCAAAGCAATGCCAGTTCCCAAATGATAGCGTAATTATGGCAAACAATTTTTTAAAGTAAGTTAATGATGGATGATTGAAAACCCAGCAAAGAGAGTGAGTGGATTACAAAAATTCTAAAATGTGTAAAATGGGTGGCTTTGAATATTGCTAGAGGTAAATATAATATTTCAAAGCATTAGGAAAGGCATAAAAATGCAAAAATATCATAAATGTCACTCTGCAAAGTCGCCCACACTTTGATGGCTATTCCCAGTTCCATTGTCCCATATGACAAAGGTTATAATGGCTTTGGAAAGGGTATAGCAATTTTCAATACATTACGGCTACAATCCAAATATCCAGCAGGTATATTACTGGGTAAGAGTACCTCCCCTGCTAAAACAGATGGCTGATATGATGACTGACAAGCTTGCCAGTCACAGTCATTTAAGTGACAGTCAGGGATTAAAAAAAATATGACTGGAAACAGCCGCTGTTGTCATTCTCCCTCTCTTTTACACCAAAACTGATCATCATTGCCAAAGCAAATGGGACTTCCTGGTTCTTTGATGGTATATGAACCCTAAGTGCAGGATGCAATGCTTTTCCACCTATATCACGGGTAAGCAATACGGTAGTACCCTAAAGCTCCCATTATCTCTGATCACTGTTCATGCTAACTGGATTGTGGTATAGTGGTTTGATGTCGATTCACGATTCTGATAGACCAGGGTTCAAATCCCATGGAAACCCACTGGCTGACCTCAGACAAATCACATTTTCTCCAACTCAGAAGGCAATGGCTTCCCCCCAAATAAATTTTGCAGAGAAAACCCCATGATAGGTTCACCTTAGGATCACCATGAGTTGGAAACGACTTGAAGATGCAAACAACAAAGCCCAAAACAGATTGTCTCCACTAGATAATGTTACTGAAGGTAAGTAGGGACCAACCCAGCAATTGATAATGAGGAATATTTTTGCGGGATCTAAAAACCAACCATCTCATTCTAAAGGTGATGTAAATCATTCCATGACCACAAGACGTTTTTTGAACTTTGGTATCTTGAATTGTTCGCCTCAGGGTTGCCATAAGTCGGAAATGACTGGAAGGCATACAACAAAAACAACAATCTTGAATCACACCCCGGCTCTGAGTAAACAAAGTACTTTAAGGGGAAGAGAAAAAGGAGGATGTTTTCAAAAACAGTTTGTACTGTAGCTGAACATCTGCTCCCTCTCCCCTACTTTTTGTTTGAAAGGTGAACAATGGATCTGGAAAGAATTTTCTATTGTGCCTTGGAAAGAGTGATCTACATGCAGGAGAATTCAGCTCCTCCAATGAAGTTTTCCTTCTGTCCCCAAATTTCTAGCATTGCACAGAGCAGAAATCATTTGCACCTATAATTTTTGTAGTTGCTGTGTTCAAATTCCCTTGGCAGCTTTGCCTGTCCCTCTGCTTTGGATGTCTGAACTTTATTTCTAAACATTCAATTGAAGTTTTAAGTTAATGCAACATTAGAAACTTTCCTAGGTGGCCATTATGCTCATTTTTCTAATGGAATGCCTTTATCCCTCCCCCCGCCCAACACACACTGCAGATAACACCCTGTCAACATGTGTAGATGCTGCATTATTTTACTGTCCCACACACACACACACACACACACACACACACACAATTGATTTTATATAGACAGAAGAAGGAGTGCAGAATAAAGAAGAAAACACAAGAAAACAATAATTAGATAAGGATGTTTTAAAGACTGCTTGTACAAAATCAGTATTTTGGTGGTAGAATTCGAAGGCATAGCCTCCTTAGTCTGGGTAAGTATGCAAATGGACATTGTAGCACCTTTGAGGCTAACTGATAGACGTTGGTACCATAAGCTTTCACAGACTGAATCCACTTCATCAGATGCATGAAGTGAAGCACCCAGACAGAAATAATAAGAGATGTAATTTACCACACAATCTCAGCCACAAGGAACAAGATGCTACAAATAGTTTCAGGAACAATCCTAATATTATCATCAAGGAGGCTGACAAAGGTAGAAATGTAATAATCATTGACAAATCTGACTACATGCAGGAGCCTGAGAGGCAACTGTCCAGCACTACATTTTACAGAATCCTACCTAATGGTCCCACAGATGTGTACTGGAAGCAATTGCACACACTACTCAGAGAATTCCCCATGGAGATGCAGAATCAAATCTGTATTGACACACCTCAGGAGCCTTAACCAGGCACAATCTATCTATTACCCAAAATCTATAAACAGGGCAACCCTGGACAGCCCATTGTCTCAAGCACTGGAACACTCACAGTTGGTATATGGACAATATTCTTAGACCACATACCACCAACACTTCTAGCTTTGGGAAGGACACAACTGACTGACTGCTGAAATTTTAGTCCAGCCAAAACCTCCCAGGGAACACCATCTTAACCACTGTGGATATAGAATTCATATATGCCAGCATATTCCACACAAGGATGGATTATAAGCAATCAGGAACATAATTCCAGATGGGACCATAGCAGGCCCAGCCACCAAGGTCTGACATTTTGTTCTCACCCACAACTACTTCACTTTTGACGTATACCTTCAGGTTAATGGTACTGCCATGGGCTTACACATGGCTCCAAAATATACCAATATCTTCACAGTGGACCTGGAACAATGTTTCCTTAACTCCTGCAGTCAGAAATCTCACCCTTACCCGAGGTACGTCGATGATATCTTTATCATTTGGACTCATGAAGAAGTCTCATTCAAGACATTCCACCAGGAATGACTTCCACCTTACTATCAATCTCAACTTGGAACTATCCACAGAACAAGTTCACTTTCTGAATACCACCACACAGCTACACAATGACATCTAAGCACCACACTACTATATTGCAAACCTACCAACTGCTACACATACTCCAGTTTCTACCCAGTTTCCACCAAATCCATCATTTACAACTAAGCCTTCTAAAACAACCACTTCTGCTCAAACTCACAAGACAGGGATGCCAAACTCATGGAATTACAGCAAGCATTATTCAAGCTACAGCACCCACCATATGAAGTAGGGGAAAAAACTCAACAAGGCAAGACTTGTCCCTAGGACTAATCTGTTACAGAACAGACCAAAGACAAGTAATGGTAGAACACCAGTAGCAATCAATACAGCTCCCAGCTGAGACCACTCAGATGTATCATCAATGAACTAGAACCTACTCTAGACAATAATGTTGCCTTCTCAAAGGCTCTTGGTGGCAGGCCTTTACTTGCCTACAGACAGCCTCTCAATCTGAAACAGTTACCAACACAGTGGGGATGGGGAGATGGGAATAAGACCTTGCTTGAAACTCAGATACCAATTCTGCCCACACATCAACACAGGAAATGTCATCACAAAACCTAATCACATCACCCACAACATGAGAGGTACTTTCGCTTGCTCATCCTCTAATGTGATATATGCCATCCTCTGTCAACAATTTTCTTCAGTGTTCTACAATCTCTACACCAAGTGATAAATGAACATAAATCAGACATTAGAAGTGGGAATACAGAAAAACCAGCTACAGAACACTTCAGTCTTCCTGGATATTCTATCTCAGACCTCAGAACAGCAATCTTTTAAAAAAAGAAAACTTCAAAGGGAGATTGGAAAGAGAAACAACAGAATTGGGATATATTCACAAACTCCAGTTTATCAACAGCAGGTTGAACAGGGACAATGGTTTCCTGGCACACCACACATATTATAGCACTACTTAATACCCTAGCCTCATGAGGACTCTGTTGCCTGTTTTAGCACAACTCCCAGCCGGGTTCCCAGCAAGCATAATATTACATTCCAAAAAAAACCTTCTTCCATTCTTACGTTTATCTATTCACCTTGGCTTTAGACAATGTCTTTCCTCCCAACTTTATCCCCCAATGAACATTGTTAAAACAAAACTTGTCGCCTCATCACCATATCCACAACTTTTGCATTTCTGTTACTATTCATATATACACTTGCTCATTCATGAATGTAAATGTCTGTCCCTAAGGTGCTTCACTTCATGCATCTGATGAAGCAGACTAAGTTTATGGAAGTTTATGGTAAACACTTCTTTTACTGTTAATCTCATAGGTGCTACAATATCCCTTTGCATACGTGTTATATTATGGAGCAAATACCTAGTGGAGGACGACTGTCAGATAGGAGAACTTCAAAGGAAACTGGCCTGGGACCCTGGAGAGCTATAGCCACTGTGAGCAAATAGAACTGGATCATAATGCTTGTCCTCTGATGTTACATAGCAAGTTATTTGCCCCTCACCTTTTCCAGAGTGGGGAAGACTCTCAAGAGAGTTTGATATCAAAAGGCACAAGGGAGTAATAACATACAGCTCGGGAGCGATCCACAGAAGGCAGTTGTTTATTGTCCTTGTTCATTATGCCCATTGCTTTCCAGTTTTGCAGCTTAACAAGAACTTGCTAGAGACTTGCGCTGGTATCCTATTAGGCTGTTATGAGGCTGTAAGGTAGGCTTGTGACCCCTATTTGGTATTCATATTTATGATTGTGGTACTATTCCCACAACTGCAATTGCTCCACAAATCCAGCATGAAATCCATCCAACGAGACAGAGTTCTTTGGTGACGGTGCTGTGAGTGGGGTGCTGAGGGATGATGTATCTGGCCCTTTCCTGTAATGCAGTACAATGGGCAGTTGCAATGGGACCCTAAGACCTCTTGACCCTCATAGAACATGCATTTCCTTACCATTTTATTTAGCCCAATAAACTAAAGTTCTAAACACTTATTTCACTTCAGTCTGATTTAACTGACATTAATTGTCCTACCAAGACTGAATTATTTACTGATTGAGTCCCATGGATTGGTCTGTCCATGATTTTGCCCCGAGGCAACATCAGGTGACAGGGCCTAGAACTGAGCACAGTGGGAGATAGGTCAAGTGCACACAGCATGAGTTAAAAATGTTTTCATCTCCAGCTATATTTCTAGTGAATGCACTCCAGTTCCTGTTTCTCTTCCTTGCCAGAAAATATTATTTTCTGTAGTCAGCAGATCCTTCAGGTAACTGAAAAATGCTCAGTAAATATATCATCCGCATATGTGGTATACAGATAACAGTTGGAGCCAGGCTCTGCTTCCTATGAATGGAAAAGGTCCTTACATCAAAGGGGGGCTCTCTCTGCTCCACAATCCATCTCCCAAAATCTTTCTGCAACATTGTAGAGAGAGGAAGAAGCTGGCATGAAGAGGAGAGATGCAGAAATCTGCTTCAGTCAGCCCCCTTTCACATAACCAAATCTGGACTGAGCTCTCTGTTAACTACAAGTCTTTCTCTCTCTCCCTCTCCCTCTCCGTCTCCCCCCAGTATGACAATCTGACAACATCTTCCATGATCTCACCCCTCAAGAAAAGCAGCTTCAGAAGAAGTTGGAAATATTAACTATGGATCAGCTGTTAACTACAGTTGTCATATGACTGGAGAAAAATTCTCACCTGAACGCAGACAACTTTAATACTCATAAGAGGCAACAGAAGCTATGATTCACTTGGGTTCATATGCATGACTGGAAAGCACCAGCTTAATACTATTGGCAATATCTAGGTCATTTGGATTCAGGCTCAGTCCAAGGTCAACACACTCAGTCACTCAAGTCAAGGCATATCGTACTCAAAGTCAACCAAACCATTTTGGCCACTGAGTCAGAAAATCCCACCAGCACTTTCCCCCATCCCCAGTAGTAAAAATACTGTAACAGCAATTTAAATAACTAGCTTGGTGCCCTTTTGCCTCACTCTGATTAATGGTAGGGTTGTCCCTGTCTAGATTGGAGTGAATGGCTAAATTGGAGGTTATGCTCCTCCATCAGTTGCAAACCCATTTATGAACAGCCCTAGGGGAACAGGCTCAGTGTCAGACTAATCAAATCACCCTTACCTGAAATAACCATGTCCACCTTTCCCAACAGTTTTTAAAAATGAGTCATTGAATTGACATAACTAAGTGGCCCCTCCAGACTGGAAGAAAATCTCTGAAACTCCTAGGTTTTTTTCCTTTTCCAACAAATTTTATTTTGGAGATCCACATAACATTTTCTTCATCTCAAAGTATTTCCTGAGACTTCCTACCATAGTCAAGGACTTTTCATTCTTACTTCCCAGGTCACTGCAAATTAACCCATTTCCAAAATGAAATGTATCTCTACTTGGCAGACTGTTGACGTTATTCTGGAACTAGCTAAAATGGCCATCATCAGTAAAACGTGGCTATTGTTTCCAGGACACAGATTAAGCAGAGATCTATATCTGATTATAACTCCTGAATAATAATAAAGAAAGCCCTGTGAAAAGTGATGAAAACCAATTTCTGAAATGTTGCATGACTCTAAATGTGACGTGTGATTGGTGGGAGGGGAGGGGAAGAAAAGGAGAAGGGATGGGGGAAAGCCTATGATATTTCAAGTAGGAGTTTGAATACAAATCTGGGAATATGCAAGTAAAATCAGAACAAAGAGAACTGGAAAGTCTTGCTACTTCCAGGGACTTTCTTCCTTTTTAAGCGAATCCTTAGTCAACACCAGAGATTCTGTCTGGTGCAAAGCAAAGCAACTATATAGTTAATTTATAGCAAATTACTGTGTTAACAAACTGCCATACCCATGATCCAAATAAACAGAGTTTCACATAAACATTTGAGTTAGAAGACTACGACAGCCACCAGCCAAAAGCATCACTGACATAGAAACATTGGTTTGTTCGATACTAAAAATTATGGCTAATATCTTTTTCTTCAGGATTAGGTCTGCAATACTTCTGACAAAACTTTAGATTTCTGGAAAGTTATAAGAATCAGTCATACATGCAAAAGTAACTGTCCTGGTGTTCATCATTAAGAAAGCTCTCTGCTCAAAAGTGGGTGATGGGATATAATTTAGAAGGTCTTTTAGCTTGTTTCACTCAAGCATTCCCTTTGCCATATGGTATCATCCCACCCAGTTCTAGGTTGTTGTGTAGCAGCTTTTAGAGGCTGACCCAGCTTCCATTATCAGGAAGTCAAGGGCAGAGTTGCAACCAAATGAATCTGTAGCCATCACTTGATTCTCAGCTCATTTGATTCACTATGTAATTTTCATGCAATAACTGTAATCTGCGCACTGCAGAAAGTTTTAAAAAGTTATTTTTTCTAGGGGACAAAATCAATAGCCAACTTATTTCCATAATGGACTTGAACATTTGGTAACAAGGGAAAAGATAACACAAAGATCCTTTAAAACTTATTTCAGGAGATTTTTTCCCCCATTAATCAGTAAGAAATTTGCATTCTTAAATTCTCTCCCCTCTTGGTAAAGGACAGCAAACATTTTAAAAATAACCAATGATGTTCGTTAAGGATAAAATGGCAGAAAACGTCTAGCCTTGCAGTAGGTTAAAACTTTGCTCAGTGATGTAGGAGGAACAACTTAAACATTCAAAGAAAATAACATGAGCACAGCTACCAAGGGAATGTGAATGTAGTGAATATTACAGTTCTAGGTGCTAACAGTTTTCAGTCCCTCACTCTTTGGAGTGCTAAAACTTCGGGGAATTAAGGAAAATATCAACCAGGGGACAGAATTCTTATTTGGGACAAGTGTACATTTTGCACTCTCAAAGCCTTGGCAGCTATGGCCATTTCTGCCCTACCCTGATATAGTACTGTTACTCCACGTTCAACATCCTGTGGAATTCTGGGGTCTGTAGTTTACTGAGGCCAAAGAGCTCTCTGGCTGAGAATTCTAAATGCCCCTCCCTAAACTGCAAACCCCAGGATTCCATAGGATGTTGAAAGTGGAATAATAGCACTATAACAGAGTAGTGTGGAAATGGCCTATGATTGTAGTTCTTAACATACTTACTAGAGAGTAAATGCCATTGAGCCCAATGGGAATTGTATCTGAGTGACCCATTGAGGTCCTCCAGTAGGAGACATATCATAAACTCATGCCTGGCTTGAACTATGATATGTCTTTCCTCTCACAGCACTTACTGCCCTCTGCCACAAAGCCATTTATTGACCAGTGGAGTGTAGAGGACATCAGAGAACTGAAGGAGATTTTTAAAACAAGAAAAAAAATGGTTATGTTCGGTGAGTGGAGACTAATAGATCAAATTCAGCAGTTTATTTTAACAGCACAGTGCGGGGTGGACTCTGGCTTGGTAGCCTAGGGTTCTACCCTGAACAAGCAATTAAACTAACTTTATAAGAATTCTTACACAAACATGCAGTGGCAACAACAGAGCGATAAAAGGCATAGAAATTGCCTACATAGAAATTCACCACAAAGGAGCAACTTTTTCTAACCTACATACATCAGATTTGTTATTTGTATCTTATTTCAGTGTTCTAGGCATTATAATATAAGCAGGACATATCAATATATTTTGGAACATGAATCGGAATGTTTTGTACATGTTTAACTGAACTTGAAATCACTAGGAACTTAACATTTCCTATGTCTAAGCAAACTATATTCTTCAACATGGCTCTACCTCATTTAGACTTTGTGATCACTTTCTGACTTTTCTCCTTCAAAAGCGTCTGGCTATGTCCCAATCTGGCTCATGATAAAGCATCATTCCTGATCACATGGAAGCTTCCAAGCATGTTCAGTCAGACATGAGCAAGCACTCTTCAGACCTTCCTTTAATGGACCTAGCTTTAATGGAGCTCTCCATTTAGGAATAAGGGTCAGCATCTTGAAGAGTTCCACTTGGACTAAAACTTGGAGTGCATTTATCACCTGACTGACAGGGTATCTACAAACTGCCCCAGAAAGCTAAAAGAGGACTCCCAGAACTCAGGTCCCTTCCAAGCAGACACACCCCAGAAACATGAAAAGGCAGTACATACGGCAGTCAGGGCAGGAAGCAAAAGGAAAGTCCAGTCCTGTCCTGTCTCAGTCCTGCACAGCTGATAAATCAAACAAACAAACTGAGTATCTCCCAGCTGGTTACTTACCTCCAGACAGTAAGCAAAGAGTCATAAATAAAGTCCAACATAAACAAAGTCCAGCAGGGTGTCATGGCAAGGAAGTGTCCAAGGTCAATCCGAGCATTTGTCAAAGCATCCAGCAGGGTAGCAGGTCAGATGAGCTCTGACAACTCCTGGAGGTGAAAGATGCCAGCTAAATAGACCCAGAGCCTAGCGTAGCTATGCCTTGATTGATTGCTGTCAGTTATAAATTCTGAGAGAGCAACACTGAGTCTCTCTTTGCTGCCTGTGCTGTGTGAAGCTGGGTCTAGGTAAGTGTTCCTTTTTATCTGAAGAGGCAGGACTCTCTGTTGGAGCTGGCACCATCCTCTGTTCTGTTTCCAGCACTGTAACTTCTCTCTGTACAGCATGCTCTGGCATGCCCTCTCTGCTTCAGCCTCTGAGTCAGAGTCCATGCTCTGGAAGCAGGGCATGACAAGGCTTCTGGCAGTGCTTATATGGGAAGGGCTTGTTAATTAGGACACAGCTGGCCCAGAGGCTGAGGCTATATAATCAGGCCTCAAGAACAGAAGGTTGTTGCAATCTATTGATGCTATTGGTGTTTATAGCTGTGGTGAATCTTGCTCCCTTTACCTGTATGCTTTGGACCTTGACACTTTGTTTGGATTATTGGTTTTGCTTTTGGACTTTTCTCTTTCTGGACTGTTATTGTGTTTCTCAGAAGAATTTACTTCAGCCCTGAGACTGTTTTACAAAGGTGCTGTTATCTAACTTGTTAGGCTTGTTTCTGTTTCAAGTGTAAATGCAAAGTTAGTCTTCTTTCAGGAAGCGCTGGGTATTCTGGTCCCAGCTAGGATAAGACTGCATCCTTTATCCTTGCAACCTGACCTGAATTTTAGCCCATGTTTTCTCAAGCAGGGCCCCCTGGAACCCTGGGTTCTGTGAGAGGTTGATAACAGTTTCAAGGGCTTCTGGAAGCCACTCTTTCCTTTCCAAAATAGCTCCATATTTTACATGCAAAATATCTTCAAATTTCTTCCATTGCCTATGAGGTCTGCTGAACCTAATTTGCTTAGTACAGAAACTTAATAATGAATAGGATCACACTTCCTATCTCACACTTAAAGAATATAGTTGATGCATAATGAAAATGATATAGCTATAATTTTTTATAGGGAGTGGCAATATCTTCTGACTGCTTTAAGGAGCATCATCTCTTAAATCACATCCATCTTAATTTGGTCTGAATATAACACTTAAATTAAGCTAATCTGATAGAGAAGTCATCTTTCAAACTAATTACTAGAATATATGTGCAGGCTGATCTTGTCCTTATCTTTAACTTTTGAATCTCAGGTAATTTTAAGCTAGTCTATGGAAAGTTTTGCAAATTAGTTGTCAGTGGACTACATGATTATAAATCTGATTCACTGCAACAAGATTTGCACTAATTTAGATATGGAGAATGGGCACTGTTTTGGAACTGCAAAGTCCAGGCATTCCACTGCCTAGCAGTCAGAAGGAATCCTATCTTGATCCTTCTTGTGCAGCAACACCCCCACTGCAGATAGCAAGGAAATGCATTGCAGCTTTCAGCCCAGCATAGATCAGGTGACCCAAAGAGCCAGTAATAGCCCATGTGGCCTTATATAAGTGCTGACTCTGGCTTGGTTTCTCCATCTCAGAAACTTATTATTAGGAGCCGTGGTGGCGCAGTGGTTAAATGCCAGTACTGCAAGCCACAAGGTTGTGAGTTCAATCCTGCCCGGCTCCAAGGTTGACTCAGCCTTCCGTCCTTTCGCAGGTCGGTAAAATGAGTACCCAGCTTGTTGGAGACAGGTATAGAAATGTTTCGAAATACATGCTATTTGTAAGTTGTTCGCCGCCTCGATCCATATGGAGAGGCGAGATACAAATAAATAAATAAATAAAAATAAAATAAAAAATAAAATAAAATATTTCAATAAAGGCTAAGTGTTTCAGGAGTGGCTTCCTTAAACTCTACTAGCCTTGTTACCATGCTGTACACCCCCACTCCAGGATATGATTGCAATAAACATTATTTAATTGGCATGAAAATATAAATCATACATTTATGGTTGAAAAGTCATGCTGGCAAAGAGGACTGGCAACAAACATGCAAAAGTAGGTCAGAAGGGACCTCAGGTTATGGCCAGGTCATAAGTTCACTGAAAATTAGTTGGAAAAGATGATTCTCTTAATGGTCTGAAACTAGAAGACAATAGCCACCAAAACTTCCAGACAAAACAACAATGGCCAACACTTTCTTACCTCCTTCCCTGTTGAACTTCCTCATTTTGTTCCTTCACCTGCCCAGACGTTGAGAAGCTACCACGATTCCCATTAATGCTTTGTCACCTGGTGCTGAGACCTTTAGTCAGCTCAGGACCCCTTTGTTTGCTCTGTCAGAGAGTCATTAATACCTTCTCCTTCAGGGCAGGAAAAGGGTATTTAAACCCTGGCTCCAAGCCAGATAGTTCATAGTACACTGGACATAGGCTGTCACTCTGCTCCTCAGATTTCTGCCTTGTGCTACCCTTGGAGCCCTCGTCTGAGCCACATCACTTCATCTCTTCTCTTCAGGATAGGTAAATATCACCCACTTTGTCCTAATTCCTTGCTATCCAAGGAATCCTCTACTTAGCCTTGTATGGTTACAAGACTGCTCGAATTTTGTGTTTGTGATTTCTCCCCCAATAAAAACAATGTGAGAGAACTGAAGATGTCATTTCCCAGTGCTCTGATCTCCATTGCCTCAGAAACCCTTCAGCTGATGCACTAACAGACTGAAAAGGCAGGTTTGGGATGTTAACATCATTGGATATAACTACTGCAACAGAACTCTTCCACCGTACTTACAACTGTTGAAGTGGTATTTTGGACAATATGTTTGAAATCCCCATAAGTCAATTTTCAAGTTGTTTTGTAACTATAGTTTACAGAAATTGAGAGAGAGAGAAAGAGAGAGTGTTTTGTCTAGTTTATTATAGGCTGAGACCCTGCATTGGGAGATATAGCTATGTCTCTATGACACCTCCCCCCAATTTACCTTTTAAGCAATGTAACCACCCTTTCCATGTTGCCAGACAGCAGGGAGATGTGGGTGATGAATCCAGCTGAAAAAGCATCTGAATAGATCTCCCAAATGTTCCCACTCATCCCCCTGCATTCCAGTAACAAGGAAATGGCCATGTTGCAGGGAGTTGCACTGATTTAAAGGCAGGGTTTTTGTGGTGGGACATTTTGTCATTTCACAGTTGCAAAAGACTTCCAACCTGTTTGTACAACAACCATATAAGTGAATTGCAATGGTGTTAAGTCAGACTTATAACCATCATAAATCATGAGCAGCATGTCAGTCATACTATTTTTTAAAATACATTTATGTTATATACAAGTTGATGTGAGGAATTCATGCCCATAAAAACAGCCCCAGAAGAAGTCCATATAAATATTTCCTGGCTGAATAATGTTGCGCTAATCCTAGGAATAAAATCTTCTACACATCCTGAAACTCCATTTTTCTTTTGCATCAGATTCACCAGATGTTTCCAGCTCTTTCTGCTAAGTTGAGTGCAAAGAGGCCAAGCCATAACAATAAGATTTCACTTTTTCAGTCAGGCAATCTCTTTTTGCAAACTGTGCCTTCTCCCCTACAATGGACTTTCTCTTGAATTTAATTGTGAATTGTGACATTGAAACAGCCTGAATCTTCACAAACATTTCCAGAGTCCCTGAGAATGATGGGTTATAGGCACAGATAAAGTCACATTTTGAACATGGCATACTGAACATATTAGAACAACACAAGGGTCAGTGGCAGAGCTTGGAGGTGTGTGGAGGGGGGGTGGAGGAGCAGGGCTACGTTGCAAGGGGTGTGGTCACTGTGCACAGAGGCATGACTGCGGTGCGTGGAGGCATGGCTAGGGCACACAGGGGCGTGACTACAGGCTGGGACACCCCAAAAACATTGCCATTTGAGGTGAATCATCCCCCCACCCCCACATCCCTACACGACTGACAAGGGTGCAGCTCCCATGTAACTTGTGGATCTGGCTGCGCTAAATCTCTAGATGTCAATAAAAGTTCTCCTCCCCCAATTTGGTCATGTCCTGAAATAGCAAAGTGTTTGTATGAGTGAACATTAAAGGAAAAGTGCTGAGAAAAAGGTATTTTAAAAACACCTGCTGTCTTTTAGGCAGACCCTTTTACTTTGTCTTGTAATGCACCTATAATTGTCTTGAGACTCCCACAGATTTAACTCCGTCTAAGAGACTGGACTCTTGGTGAAGTTGTTTGCGGATGATAGCAGCAATCAGGTCCTTGTTTTCTGAAATGCTAGTCATGTGTTTTCACCTAGTAAGAACTGATTGCATTCTTTGTTAAAGCCAGTAGCTGAGCATTTGACTGATAAAATACTAGCATAGCTTGTGGGCCTTGGCAATGGTCCCAGATTTTAGTTGAGTGAAAAGTTCACATATTGGTACTTTTCACAACACACACAAGACATGCTTTAAACTCTGTTCATCATTGTTACTGTACAGGCAGTGACTGAAGAAAACAACAATGTCACTCAGCCACAAGCGTAAAAACATCTTCAGCTGTATTATTAGAAAGAAGAGAAACCCTTGGCCTATTCATGTGATCTGTGTGAAGTTTCTAAGACTTTTTCCCCCATCTCAAAAGCATTATGTTAAAGCCACAGGGATGCTACTTCTTACCTATAGCCTTCCAACTCTTGGCTTTTGGTGCCAATAGCTACATGGTGAAGAGCACATTTTGCGTGTATAAGTTTATTAATATTAATTTGATTTACATCCCATCCTTCTTCATAACAGGAGTCCAGAGTAAAAAAAAAAATCTTAGGTAGCCAGTATTTTGAATGAAAGGAGGGAAGAGTGTGAAAACATTAGTTGACTACAGTTCCCAGAATCTCCCAGTCAACATTACCATCAATTATATTGTCTGAGGGATGATGGGAGCTGTAATTTTAAAAAGTTACTTTCCCAAGATTTCAATTTGAGATCTCCTGACAGTCAAAGTACTAGGCTAGGCAGACCAGATATCTGATGCAGAACAAGGCAGTTACTGATGTTCAAAAAGGCAGTTTTGATGTATGAGCCCAAATAGTTAGGTTAGGTTAAGTCCATCTCCTTATCCTGTTGTAAGGCAGAGATATACTGATGGTTCAGTCCTGCTAAGGAATGCTAGGTATACGAGTGGGAAGACACTTGCCATCTAAAAACTAGCCTTGGATAAATGAGCTGACTTGGCAGGTACTACCAAAACCTGGGTTGGGGCTGACTAATTTGTGCTCATCCAAGTGTTGTTGGATTATAGCACCCATCATGACTAACCAATAGTCTATGCTGGCTGGAGTAGATGAGAACTGAAATCCAACTGCGGCCAGAGGACACTAACCTAGACAGATAAGATTCCTAGGCTGAATTTGGCCGAGCTTTGTTCCTTAGGCTAACAGTAGGTAAAGGAGACCAAGTTGGATTTGTAAAAGGAGCCTTTCCCACAGCCCACATACACTTTGGTCAGGATGTCATTTACTTTGCAACATGCTGGTCCAATTAAAAAAAATGGAGCACTATTTTTTAATATAAATTGCCAATACAGTGGCCCCAGCTTGGCTTGGAACACTGGTGCATTGATGGTGATGAAACCCCTACTTTGCCATACTTACATCAGAATAGAACACTTCAAAAGTCATACCTGCTAGCTATATATTTGAAGTAATGCCTGCTTTGACCCTGGGAATACATACTTGACAATGATATGCTGGAAGAAAGAAGATGCTTGTGATCATGTCACCCTCTTCCCCTCTGCCTAGTGACTCCCTGTCTGAGATGGCTAAAGTATATTTGGTGGTGGGAGGGGCGCTTTCTTGTTATCCTCTCCCCCTGGCCATTTAACTGGAAATGTCAAGGGTATTAACTGGGACCTTCTGCGCATGGAAAGTGTGTTGGACCACTGTCCTATGTAAAAGAATGAAATCAATCTTAGGAAGATAGCCAAGCTTGGAGAAGCCTGTGGCTGTGCTGGCTAGGTGATTGAAGGAGATGTGGTCCAAAAAGTTATTTTCCCAAGCTCTCCTTCTCCCACTCTAAATATTGGAAATGCTACTAACTAAAATGATTTAACTCAGGCTCCTAAGAAAACTGGTGGGATATGTATCAAATACATATTAATAGTTTGATGCACTGAAAACATGCAATTCATTATGTATCTATTAGCATGAACAGCCAAGAGGTAAGACTCTGAAAGTGAGAAGTGGGATCTCTATGACTTTAACAAAATACTATAAGCTGGACAAAGGGACCTTGGAAACTACATACAGATTATATGAACAGGCTGAGACCTTTCCCCCAGGAATGGCATATTCTACAACATTTCACAGATGAAAACTGGGATATGTATGGCTAAGCAACACCAGAATGTGTTTCAAGATCATAAAAGTTACAAATGAGGAAGAATGCACAAGCTAGGAAAGGCTAAAGTAGTTTACCTTTGCCTGAGTGCTATACAGAAGGGTCAAATTCCAGCCCTTCTTCTCATAAGTTGAACATGAGCAAGCAGCGTAATGCTGCACAAGGAAGGTGAATGCTATTTTAGCCTGCATTAACAGAAGCATAGGTTCCAAGTTGAGGGAAGTAATAGTCCCATTATATTTTTTGCTGGTCAAGCCTCATCTGGAGTATCGCATTCAGTTCTGAGTACTTCCTTTTAAGAAAGATGTAGACAAATTGGAGTGGGTTTAGAGAAGCACAGCAAGAATTACAAGAAGTATGGAGAACAAAACATATGAGGAAAGGTTGAGGAGCTAGACATGTTCAGTTTAGTGAAGAGAGAACTGAGGGATGACATGATTGCATTCTTTAAATACCTTAAGGTCTGTCACAGAGAGGAGGGGGCAGGCCTATTCTCTGCTGCCACAGAGGGTAGGTCCAGGTCTAATGGTTTGAGGTTACAGGAATGTAAATTTTGGGTGAACATTAGAAGGAGCTTCGTGACAGTAAGAGCAGTGCAGCAGTGGCGTCAATTGCCTAGAAATGCAGTGGGGTATCCTTCTCTGGCTGTCTTCCAAAGAGTCTGGACAGTTACCTGCTGGGGATGCTTTAGTTAGAGATGCTGCATTGAGCTGGAGGCTGGATTTGATGGCCCATGGGGCCCCTTCTAATTCTGTTATTCTATGTTTCCTGTCTTCCCCTCCACTTCTGAATTAATTGAGTGCAAACACTTTTGCCTTTTGAACTCAATTGAACTCAATTGCAGCAGATGTATTCAGCAGATGACAAAAGGGGAATGTAGGAAAAGAAGAGAGAAACCGAAACATTTTAAAAGCAACTGAAAAAGTGGGATGACAGAGAATTACTGAGGGCTGTCCCTGCCAAATCAGGACAGTTGGTAGGTATGGAAGGCAGAGCTGTTTTATGCTAACCAAGTGAAGGCTATCTGGGCTGTCTAGCTCAGTGTCATCTGCTCTGATGTAAAAGGGCTAATTTAGTCTTAGGTTGGACATAAAGAGGATTAGATCTAGGACTATCTCCATACAATGCATGTGCTCTAGTTTTGAGCTGTATCTTGTACTTCTGGTTGTATGTCAGCTAAAAGTAGTACTGGATAACAAAGTTAGCATTTGAACACTAATTTTCTCTCAACCCGAGTTCACATGTTCACAACAAACAAACAAATGCTTTAAAATGCATACATATGCATAAACAAGCCTGGAAACCTTTTACTGTGTCAGCTGCAGATCTTAAGACATTCATGACTAGGTCAGAAAGTGCTTAACTGAGTTGTACCAACTTTGCAGCACCCCCCATGTATTAATTTCACTTCCAGCTGACTTGGTCATCCTGTCCTTGCACAAGGCTCTCTACTGCCTTACTTAGTGTGAATTCAGAAAATGCTCACAACATTGTGGAACATCCAGAATGGTTAGTATGAATGACGGTGCAAGATGCTATGCTTTTTTGTAGGACAGAAAAACACTGAACTGAGATTACAAAATGCACTTTTCTGCAAACAGGAAATTATACTTGACAGGTAGTTTAGACACATAGTAGAAATCTTGACTGATGTCTTCATGGGTTGTAAAAACCTCTAGTCCAGATGTTGTTGGCTTGGAGTTCCCAATAGATGTGGTTGCTAGGGCCAATGATATCTGAAGGGCCACATGTTTTTTTGTTCCGTTCCATAAAGTTGTGAAAAGGGGACAAGTACATCATCCTGGCCCTAGGGTATGGTCCTGACTACATCTTTAAACAATGTCCTATATTGGAGAGATTCAAGTGCCTTAGAGAGTAGTTATTCAGCATGGCATTTCAATGTTTGCCTTTGTGCATGCTTTTCTGTGAAGACACTGTTGCCAATCCCTGATAGATTTCCTTTGTCTTTCTGCCAACTAGTGTCCAGGGAGTGAAGAAGAATAGGACTAAATTTCTACACTGTATCAAATTGTCTTGCATGCCATACATTTCTCTCACTAGTGGCATAAAAAGATCATGCCAAGGTTTCATAGACTGTTCAGTGAGCAGTTTTCACAGTTTTGCTGCTTGCCTGAGGAGGCACCCAAGACCTTCCTGTGTAAATGAAAGAATTGCCAATGGAGGAGGAACAACACTATGAGAGGTGGTCACTTTCTAGAGCTGCCTGTTAATTTGGTGTCTGGCTCTGAGGAAGTAAGGGGCTTGTATTTTGTGGAAGCTGACTGTTTCAGTGCCAGCGAGGTGGTGAATTCACTCCAGATTTTGATACAAAATCGAGACAGCTAATTGGGGAAAGGGATCAGCAGCTGCCATAAAGTTCACACTAAAACCCAAAGTTGATTCATTCTCCAACTAAGATTGTTTTTAGACCCTGTTACCCTGATTTCTGGGGTCCCTTAGGGGTTGCCTTAATGTGCTCCACGTGATAGGGAATGGGTACTCAACAGAGCACAAGCAATATCAATGCGAGAGGCAGGGTAACCTAGCAGGGTCTTTCTACCCAGTTTTTACAAGGTCAGGCCAAGCCAAAAACCAAACAAAGATGTCCAATAAATTATTTTATTGAATGAAAGTCTCACACATCAACACAATCACTCACACACACTCACTCAAGACCTATTAAGAAGCAAAGAGTGGAAACAGGGTAGGGGAAGTATTGAAGGGATTATAGCTGGGATGGTACTGCACCTTTTCCTGAAGCCCTTGGTCTGGAAAAACAGCGAATGAAGTGGAGCTCAGCACAGAAAGGGCTGAGGGGATTACTTGACTGATGGAGAAACGGTCTGCTGGTGTGATCAGGAGTTATCCAAAGAAACTCTCAAAAACTAGGACTATTTGTAGGGGAAAACGTACCCTGAGGGCAAATCCTCTCCCGGGGAAAACAATGGGTAACAGAAAAGAAGCTCCACAATGGCAACTCCTTTTGCATGATGGGATTATGAGGCGTTGCCACAGTTTCAGGCTTTGGCTTCTCAGAGGCTGAGGACCCTTTGTCTATGGTGGGTTTGCACATCTTGAGGTCTCCTGGGGCTATGTGATGAGGAATTGTACTGGCCTGACCTGGCTTTCGATCGTTCGACCGTTGCTGCCTACGTGCTCATCCAGGTGACTTCTCTGGCATGCTGAATCATATTTAATATCAAAAATTGTAGACCCTGAGATAGAGTTTACCAGCGAGGTAACAATCTTTTCACTCGGAAGGTTCTGTATCCACAAGGCATTATGAGATGAGTGGTTGGGGAAATCACTCGCTGAAAATGTGTAGTTAACTTCCCAAACCAGTTGTCTCATAGTATTTTGTCTTCAAGGACTCTTCCAGAGAAGGCACTGAAGAAATATAGTCTTCCCTCCACATTAGCAGGTTTGACCTATGTGAATTTGGTTATTTGTGAGGAGACCGCGTGCCTTCCCTTCCCCATTCCCCTCCTCCTATTCTCTTGTATTTTGCCAAATGCGGAGAAGGAATGCAAACGCCTGGAGAAAAGGTAAGGAAATGGGGGGGGCACACATGCCTTCTTTCTCCCTTCCAGAGGTCCCCTCCCATTCCCTTGCCTCTGGCCCCAACACAGAGAATTTGTACTGAGGCAATAGCCAAGGGAACTGAGTTGGGGGAGAAAGGCTTGCATGATCCTTTCATCTCCCCCCTGGAGCTTCCCCTCCCATTCCCTTGCCTCTGGTCCAGCTGCTGAGAACTGCTACTTAAGCAACTGGCAAGAGAATGGAAGGGAAGGTTCATGTGAGTCTTCCTTCTCCTCCCCCTTTCTATTCCCTTGTCTCTGGCACTGGAGCAAAAAAGGCAAGGGAATGGCAAGGGGGAATCCTGGAAGGGAATGGGAGGGGGATCATGGGGCAGGGGGAGTTATTTGCAGTTTTTCCACTTTCTCAAGGATTCTGCACCCTGAACCCTTGCAAAACTGGAGGGGCCACTGTAAAAGATTGGGCCTCCAGCAAAAGCTGATCTCACAGTGGATGCTCGTAATCCAGCATAACATACACCAGTAGGACATTCTGCTCCTTCAGAACTGAATAGGATCTTAGCCAGAAACATCCCGTAGCCCAGCAGATGTTGTTGGATTGCAACTCCCAGCATCCCTTACCATTGCCTATTCTGATCGGAGTTGCAGCCCAACAACTCCTGGAGGGCCACATGATTCTCACCCCTGCTATAGGATAAACAATATGGTAGCATAAAACAGAACTCAAGAGCAATGATGATAGCCAAAGACTGATAGCCTGTTTGAGCACATGTTTGAACTGAGTGCCTGAAGTTGTGGGTGGTTCAGCCATAAATACAAAAATATGTAGAAACACTTTATCTAGAGCCTAGTTGGGAAATTTGTGGCTTTCCAGATGGGACTTCCTCTCACTCTAGTGCCCATAGCTGTTGAGTTGCAGTGCAAACACATTTAGAGGGCCACATTTTTCTAGACAGGTTCAAGAGCTTTGTCCATAAGGAAAGGTTATAGGGTTCATTCCATTAAACCCTACTAACTGGAGAAAATATGGATCTAGAGAAGCTATCTCAGGTTCCAGCAACTGATTGTTAGTGGATACCACTTCTGAACCTGAGTGTTGCATACAGCCATCAAAACTAATAGTTTTTGATGGATGAATATGCACAATCCTTTTCAATGCTATCTAAGGCAGTCTTAGGCACATCATCCTATATGGCTCAGTGTACATGGCTGGTCTGCCTAAGAACCTACACTAGATTGAGTAATATACCAGCCACTAATTTACAGAAACTGCCTCTGAAGCCCCTGAGACAGACATCCCATGCTTCATGGGTGCTCAGCCTCTGAAGAAATGCAGCATTCTCATACTCAGACACAAAATGATTATAGCAGTACTGCAAAGTCCAGTGGACCCTGGTGGATCTCAGCTCTGATGTCATCATTTCTGTGAAACTGCCTGCAGCCCACAAAGTACAGACAAGTGGGTGGTTTCAAAGGCTCTTCAGCAAGCCAAGGGGTGGGGTTGTTCTTTGGATGCTGCAGAGGGAAGAAGCAAATACCAATCCATGTTGCACCCCCAAAAGGACACACATATGCATATATTTAATGGTGCAGCCATTAAATTATGAGGAGGTGGCACCCACGGGAATCTCAAAATTAGGAGGTAGGGTGGACAGGTCAAGATTATACCAGGGTCTTAGATTTTGGAACCCAAACCTGCTAACTAGTGATGATGCCTTCTGATGTCACAGGAAGCAGACTCTGCTGATGCTACATGGCCAGCTCCTGGTGATGCTTTTGAGCATCAACTACCCTTGCACAAAATATGCTATTTAAATAAACATCAGATCTAACAAATAAGGAAAATATGTACACACATACCTTTCAAGGTAGTGCTATAGCCCTGAGATTCCTCCCCCTTGCCCCAAGAATTGGAAATGAGGGTCCAGACCCTGAGGCTCAAGTCTAGGCCTTGAAATCTGGCAACCTTATAGTCTTACCTCTTTTGACTTTGAAACACGAATGGCTCTGCCATTAGGCAGAGTGAGGCAGTGATCTCAGGTAGCAGGTACTAGGAGGTGACTGCAAAGTTTTCAAGGAGACAATTGTATGATCCAGTATCTGCCCTGTGGCTCATCAGCTAGCCTGGTGCCTTAGTTGTGGGGCAGGTCACTTTCCATGGCCAGTGTGTTGAAGAGAAATTCAACAGCTAGCCCAGTCAAGGTTTCAACAGAGGTGGCATTATCTTGCTCTTTGACCAGTTCTGCACAAGACTGTTATAGTGCTATCATTCCACTTTCTTTTTAGTAATTTTATTAAAATTTTAAATGAAAAAGAATAAATCCCATCCCTCCCCGCTTCCAGACATCAATTTTCCCATCTGAATCTGAGTTAAACATTCCATTCCGTATAAACATTCCATTCCATACATTATCTCTGTTTTACAACAATCCTAAACTATTACTTTTAACTTGTATTTAACTATCCACATTTTATCTATTACCATCTCATTTTGTCTTTCACCTTTCTCACAATCTTTCTTTCCTTTCCCTTTTCTTATTCTTTTATCCAATTCAATACCTCTCGCCATTCTCTTTCAAAGCCCTGGATTGGCTTATTTTTGAGTGAAAAAGTTAACTTTTCTGTCGCTACCATATCCAGGACTTTGAATTTCCATTCTCTTATATCAATATGTTTTCTTTCTTTCCAGTGTTGAGCATAAGTCAGTCTTGCTGCAGTTATTATATATAACAATGTCTTTTGATGAGATCTTATTTCCTTTGTTGCCCTAACATATTCAACAAATAGAGTTCTGGCTTCATTTCAAAGTTAAAACTATATAGTCTTTGAATTTCATCATATATTTCTTTCCAAAACTTTTTTTTGCCATTTTACAGGTCCACTACGTATGGAAAAAAGATCCCTCTTTCTCATCACATTTCCAACATTTTCCATTCCCATTTCTTGTTATTTTTTTCAGTTTTACAGGTGTCATGTACCATCTATATAACATTTTATAAAAAATTTCTCTTAAATTCGGTGTAAATTTTACATCTGTCTTCCCTATCATTCCACTTTCAACATCCTCAAAGGCCCCTCCCTAAACTGCAAATCCTAGTATTCCACAGGATGTTGAAAGTGGAATGATAGCACTATAACAGTCTAGTGCGGAAATGGCCTTTGTCTCAGGCAGCTAAACATCTCGTACTGGACCTTCTTTCAAGTAGAATTAATAAAACAGAATTTATTCTAAACAAATGCAAAAACCATTTGGTCAATATGCATATTGGTTTACAATTAAAGTTGCCAAGTGAAAACAAGCGTGGGCTCCTGCACCATAGCTATGTAGAAGAGGGAATTTCAGCAGATGTTATTTGTTGTTTGAGCTTGACCTTCTCAAATTCCTTCTTCTGCTTATAAAGGTACAGGGGCCCTTTCCTGTTTTTACTTGGCAGCCCTTTGAGTTCAGTGAATTTCTTCATTTCTTCATGTTAGAAACAATTGACTAAGACTACTGCTGTTTGCCATTGCAATAAGATGATTACACTGTGAATACACTGAGTCATTCGGTTATGTAACTTTTATATATATTTCCTTGCGATGGAAAAAAATGCCCTTTGATACTGGCAGAGGCAATTTTGCTTCTGAAAAACCATGAGTGGTGGGAGGAAGTGGATGTTTTGCACAATGCTGTTTGAATCAAGAAAGGTAACCAAGGCTTTCATCTGAAAAACAGAGATACAGACAGGAAGATATTGCTCAGTCATCATAACATTCACTGAAATTGATCAAGGCCTTTGCAAGATGTGTCATTGAAAACCAAGGCAAGCTTGTCCATGTGAGTAATAATTTCTTACTGCAATCTTTGTGGCCAGACAACTCCAGCTGGCCAATAGAAGTTGCTGACTGATTCTAGCAAAAGGTGGTTTAGGAAAAAGGGTCATGTCATGAGAATGCCACAACAAGTTCTCTGTCTTGTTGAATTCTTTAAGCCTGCCTTGTCCCAACTTGGGTTCCTCCAGATATTTTTGAACTACTGTACCCATCAACCACAGCCACTGTGATGAATAGTGAGAGTTGATGTGAACTGTAGGTGAAAACAGCTGGCAGAACCTGTATAAGTTATAAAAGATTTCTTAGATTGCAATTTTCAACTCTTAGGCTGTTTTCTGCCCTACCCTGTTATAGTGCTATTATTCTACTTCCAACATCCTGTGGAATCCTGGGGTTTGCAGTTTAGGGAGGGGCCTTTAGAGGTTTCAGCCCTTTGGCCTCAGTAAACTACAAACCCCAGAATTCCACAGGATGTTCAAAGTGGAATAATATAATAGTGTAAGATGGAAATGGCCTTAGATGACTACTCGCATTAGTAGAGGCACTTGAATTGTGAATAGGGGGATCCTCAACAAAATCCAGGTACCCACCACCTGACAAACCCCAATCTCAGCCAAATCATGCTCTTCATGACCTTCTGAACTCATAGGTGGGAGAACATTATATAAAGTTAAGGCGCAGACCTCAGAGCCCCTTCTAAAACACCACTACTGATGCTCAAACTCAGTTCTCTCTATTGGGTCTCCACTTTGCCATTGTGAAGAATCTGGGATATTGGCTCATTGCAACAGTGCCCAGACTATTTAGGGAGATTCTGATAACATAAGCATTCTTCAAGTGGTTTTATATTCCACAGTGCATAAAAGCAAGCCTATGATACCAACACTTGATGATTTTACTGCTTAGGGGTATTTTTAGCTTAGAACATGATTTGAAAGCCACTTTGGCTACAATTCTGTACACAATTATTTGGTATTAAATCCCATTGAGCTTAATAGAGCTTACTTTTTAGGTTGCTTGTATGGGATTGCTCTGTTAACATATCATGAAATACAGCGTGAGCGAAAATTTCTTATACATATGTTTTATACATACCTCATGAATTAGTTCAAAACCAAAACTGTTGTGGGAAATAGAAAAACTACTTTTCCTGGTTTTGCATAAGGAGGTACAGTATCCTTATGCCACAATCTGGCTAGGCTGTGCAACAACTTCCAAATCGTGTTCAGGCACACCTTTAACCACCAACCCAAACAGTTGAACAGCCATGTGTTCCCACTGGCTATGGGAATACACAGGGACCCCTTGTGCTGGCTTGTTTCCTGGGCCTCCATGTGAGTGTATTTGTACACTGGTGAAATTTCTTACTTTGCCTGTTCATACTAGGAGTTTGCCCTGTGTGTATCATGCAAATTGAAAAGCTATGGTGAACATTGATTGTGTTCACCAGAACCATATTCAGGTATTGTTTTGCAGTTAAACTAAACTCTTGAGGAGCAGAAGTACAAGGCCTATATCTCTATCACTGCTCTCCTTGCATGGACAGTAACATCTTGTAGAGAGTTCTTCTATAGTTTGCCAGCATAGCTAGGCTGGTGTAGGTGGGCAGTGTCATAAGCAGCATCACAGCAGCGGTGCTAAATTCCCATGGGCATGCTAATAAGTGGATGGCAGCAAAAGCCATCTCTGTCAAGAGAAAAGCTGCCCTCCTGACTCCCAAGCTACTGAAGAGTTGGTAGAACAGCTTTCCCTAGTAAGGGAAATGGTTTTCACTGCTGTCTGTCTGGAATAATTTCATACTGTTCATAGCAAGGTAAACCAATGTAGAGCACAAAGAGGATACTAGTTGGGGAATGCTCACCTGTAAATTCGAGAGAAAGCAAAAGCCACATTTCTTGGAGAATGCCTGCTAACTAGATAATGCATGTATTTGGCCTAGAGAATGTAGAAAATCCTGCCAGGATATGCACACTGTGCATGATTTATTGGAAATTATGCATATTGCTCTGCAGTCAAAGTATGCAGAGCTCTTAAGTCCTGTTGGAAATAGTGCATATTGACTAGGAAATGTACAAAGGTTTCAGGACAATATAGCTGGGGAGTGGATAAGAATTCTCATGCAGATTTTACTGGAAAGCAATTTATAATTCATATGTAGTTCTGCATTGAATGGTAGTGTCATGCCCTCTAGAAGTAATAAAAGCTTTCAATACTTTGCATTGGTCAGTCTAAAGCCTGGTGCTTTTGATAGCTGAAACCATATTGAGAGCTTTGATATCTCTTTCAGTTGTTGCCCAGAGTATAGGGATGCAACACTATATGGCTGGCATCTTGTTAGGGGTATACATACACACATGTAAGCTTCCCTTAAATGTGTGTGTGTGTGTGTGTGTGTGTGTCCCTTTTTGAGCCATCATGACAGCTAGGAGATTACTGGTGCTGTAGTCCAAGGCGTAGATCCTATGGATTAAACTGTTTATGCAATGGACCCTAATATGAGTGTTTGGAGAAGGTATCCATGACCTTCTGATATGAATGAAACAGCAGTGATAGTGGTGGTAGGCAACTTTAGCCACCTCCTACCTGCAGGCATTGCCATTGCCAAAGAAGGAGGCACCATATAGCAAGCATTTCCCACTGGCTCTTATCTCAGTGCCCGGATCCTGCACAGACAGTTTTCCAAGCCACCCATTCCATAGTGCCTTGGCTACAAGGCTCTCTGGGACCTAGACACTGAAGAGATAGCTAATGCAAGGTGCATCCTGGATGGCCACCTCTTTCTGTTGTGACAGAAGTGGCAGTTATGACAGTCAAGTTTTCCACTCCACCTGGACTGTATAGGATCCATAACAAATTGTGGACAGAACTCAGTAGCACTCACACTGGCAGTTTGTGATCAGGAGAGTGAGGTGCCCCTCCTGGTCATACCACAGGTTGCCCATGGGTACTGAGATGCCACTGCTATCTCATAGGTCTTTTCCGCACTACACTGTTATAGTGCTATTATTCCGCTTTCAACATCCTATGGAATCCTGGGGTTTGCAGTTTAGGGAGGGGCATTTAGAATTCTCAGCCAGAGAGCTCTTTGGCCTCAGTAAACTACAAACCCTAAAATTCCAAAGGAAGTTGAAAGTGGAATAATAGCACTATAACAATGTAGGTGGAAATGGCTACAGTGTCATCTCATGACCTGTGTGTCTAAGGAGAGCATGTCAATTAAAATTGTGAATGGAAGTGGCTCCCTACTTGATCCATGAGCCATCCATGCTACTTCAGATGAACAGAGATTCATTTGCTGATAGCCACTAGGTTTTAAGAATTCCATGAAGTTTCAGCCATTTGTATTTTATGGGAATTTCCCTAATTCACATTTCTCAAACCATTATATAACTTAAATACATTTCTCTTTCAATATGTATGCTTCTCCAAATTTTGCAGTGTATTTGTCCAATTGAAAATAGGCATACAAAAATGCATATATTCAAGAATTCAAGAAAATGAAATTTCTTGAAAAAATTGACTTATGCTTTTTTCTTTTTTTTAAGAAAATGAGCACCAAACTCCATCAGAAGTTTCACGCAGACATTTAAAAAAAACTCCTGCGATTTGTTGTGAGAACAGAACAGAATGAATTAGAAACTGTTAAGACAAGTAGTTAACAGCCCTCTTCCAACCATAAGATGACTGTTTTGTCTATGGTAAAGATTCCTAGGTAGCTATAATGCTAAAGTGTAACAACCTGAGCTAAAAAATCCTAAAAGAAGAAACAGAGACATCAACCATGGCTCAGTTATAAGATGTTTCTTTTTAGAATTCAAGCTTACACAGTAATCTATGCCCACTATAGTCATAATTACATATTAATATCTGCATACAAAAGCTATGTAAAAATTATATTCTTCCCCCAAATATACAAATTTTCTCTTCAGATAGTTTAAAACATCTGTGATCACATATTTTAATATAGTTTAGGCTGGAAAAATATTACCCATCTAGCATATCACTTAACACTGTTTAAAAGGAAAAAAAAAATCAAAATCCTATCCCAGAATCCTCAGCCTGTGTAATTTTGTAAATCCATGTAGTTTCAGGGCATGAATACAAATAATAAGAAAGCCAAATCCAAAACTCAATAGAATATTTTTCTTAATTTTGAAAAAAACAGAATATTGTGGCAGGAAAAAAAAAAGAAGTCATTTTGAAGAGTTCAAAAATAGAGACACAAGGAAACAAAAGAAAAAAAAGGAAGAAACAGTCACTCATTCATGCCCTGATATGATCTTATCTAACACTAGTTCAGTTGTGAAATTAAATAAAGTGTCTTTTTAATGTTTTACATTGTGCTCAGTAATTTACATCAATTCCATCTACACTGGGATGTAGATTTACATTTGATTGTCTTGTGCATAAATAAGGGTTAGTTTTATAAAGTTAGGTAAACTGTGCAAATAGACAGTCACGAACAGCTTAATACCTGCACAATATTGCTTTTGAAGGCGACATTGTTGAATGTGGACTGATACACAACAAGCAATGCAGACTTTGCATTTGCTAACATTTATACAACACAGTAAGAACATTGTGAGAAAGGCTAAACCTTTTTGTCATTGTGAATTGACTTTTTGTGTGTTTCATTAAAAAAAGCAGTATCATTTCATTTCAAAATAAATGTGCTCACTTTGTTTTGAATCTTTTATGTGGAAAATAAACCTCTACCACTCTAGGATATTGTGTTTCTATAAAAATCTATATAAGGGTCATATCATAGTAGTATCAAAAGGAAATATCTGATAAATCTAGTTATCTGCATAAAATTACAACAGGACAAATCAGAACTTCTCCTGTATGTCTTGCTGTTTCCAATGTTGCAAAAAGGCAGGCAAAGAACACTTATTTGTTAAGATATCATGAACAAATACACAGTGTTTATAATGTTTGTCTCATTAACCTCAACTATGTGAGGCAAGGGACTATTCTGGAATATAAGGCTGAGAGACAGTGACTTGCCCAAAGTCACTCATAGGTCCTTAGCAGAGCTGGGAAATAAACTCAGATGTTGCTGGCCCTGTCAGACTTGATTCATTTCATATGGATAATGCTGGCTTTCAATGAAAGCTAGATTTAATGGATCTCCCTTGGTTTTGACTCTTTAATTGCTGACGAGGGAAAAAGGGTTAGCCTTACAAGCACTGGCTACATCTGAAAACCATGACTCACTGATTTTGCTTATGATTTATGCAGCAAGTCAATAGGACACCTACATGTTAAGAGTTCCATAGCATAAAATTTGTCACGAACAACAACATGTTTTTCCCGTCGTCAATAGCATTGATCAGGCAGTTTTGCAAAACAGTAGCCTTCTTTATGATTCTGATTTGTTTGCTTCTTTCTTTTTGTGCTGCAGTGGAGCAATTATTTAGCACAAACCTAATCACAAATGTTCAATGTCTAAGTCTGACATCTATATTTTGGCACAGTGTTTTTAGAAATGGATTATCTCACTGTAAAATAACATCATCAAAAAGTTACAGAACTTAGTTGTGACATAAATCCAGTGCAGCTTAAATACCTGTTATTTAGACCAAGAAACATTAGAAGATGACATTTTTTTTGTAAAAAATAAGGAACAACAAAATTGTATGTAGAACATTCCACTGCTACTACACCTAGAGCAGAAAGCAAAACTGAGAGCCATGTGGCACCATGAACAAGCCAAACTAATGTAGTGGAGTAAAAATTCAGGTCTGTTGTGATCATAGTAAAGACCCCTCCCATACTGGGAATAGGGCTTACCACTGTGAGTAGTTATGCTGAAATCTACTACTCAAGAATACTAAATCCTACAGATAATCTACTACCCTTAAACAGGACTGGGAACTATGTTGAAATAAAATGACAAATCTGTGGGACCAAATTGTAACATAAGTCCCAGTTCTGCTTGCTTGCTTGCTTGCTTGCTTGCTTGCTTGCTTGCTTGCTTGCTTCCTTCCTTCCTTTCTCTGGTGTAAATGATAAGGGAAACCATTGAAAGTCAGTGGAGTTACAAATGGAAGATTGGAGTGACAAAAATCGGAACATCCTCATATTTTCCAAGACCAAGCCTCACGGAAATGAACAATGGGTATTGACTTGTGATGGATGACTTAGAGAAATGCACCTCAGTGAGTAAGTGTTCATGTCACACAGCATGCGTTGCTGAACAACTATGCCCATTATACTTTTGTTTAAATGGTGACTTAGTTTTCAGAATACTGAATCGCAAGGAACCAACACAATTTAAGTGCCTAGCAGCTTATTTTATCGTTGTACAATGACTCTAAAGATGTTAAGTGTCATCAACAGTTCTTGTGTGTCAAATAGCTTCCCGTTCTCTGCTAGGATGGAATATTCCATGAGAATTGAAGGAATTCCTCCTTACCTATAAGGGAGAGGGGTTCCTAGCTGTGCCTAAAACAATGGAAAAAGCTATGGAGCTCCACTTGTATTAAAACCAATAGTCTGGCTCCAAAAATTTCTCTCCTTCAGTGAGAGGAAATGTTGCATACAGTCCTCTGGACTGTGAATGTCACTTTACTTTCAAGAAAGTCTCAATGAATGAAGTGAGGACTCTTTTTTTGTTTTTTGGTTGCAGTCCTGCACACACTTACGTATAAAATGATAATAAAATAAAAGCATATAGGATTGCAGCCAAGAAATGGGAAGGGACTTTCTGTGTTGTTTTTACAATTTCTGCTGCACTCTGATCTAAACCAGCTCCCCTTAAGCTGCTCCTTGCCCCACTGGAAAAATCCCACATCTCTATATTTTTCTTTTTCTCTAATGAGGAAAATAGGAGATGGGAAGCAGGATAGATGAGAAAGAAATGGCTTGGTGGAATTAAATCTGTCATTCTGCAGTGCAGTGCAAGGGCTCTCTCTCAGTTTCCTCTATACCTGAAGCTACTTTAAAAAAATGTATCAAAAAAGATGAGAAATCCAATTGCTGATCTTCATTATCTTATTTACTTTTAAGTGAGGTGTCCAGGGCTGATACTGAAGACTTTAAATAGAAATAGCTGAACTGAAACTTGCAAACTACTGAGAATGAATTGACATCAACACTCCTGACGTATCTAATTCATATCAGTTTTGTCTCTTATTTTCCCTGTATTAAAATTTATCCCGCAAACAAATATACACGCATGCTGCCTTCTGGAGCGTGAGTCTTCAAATCTGTATTAATTAATGCTGAAGGACTATACTATGCATTCCCCTAAATGTTTTATGGACTGTTCTCCCTGACCTCACCCTCCCCCTCAACAAAAAAGAGGAAAAGGTAAATCTCAGGATAGGACTGTGATGTATCTGGGTTTCCGGTATGACCAGCTTTCTGAAATTAGTTTCTGTTTATAGAAATAAGCAAGGTAGTTTTGGCCGAAAAGAGTATGGGCATACAGGCACATAGTCATCTAAAAATATTATGAAGGCTACAAGATATGATTATGGTCCAAAAGAGGGGCAGTGACAAACAGAGCAATAAACCACAGGATGGAGGATGGAGTCAGAGGTTTCTAATTTTTGTTACTGTTGTTGGACTACAACTTCCAGAATCACCCAGTTGCTATGACTTCTAGAATTTTGAAAGCTGTAGTCCAGAAAGTAACTTTCTTCCAAGCTTTGTGTTGACTGTATATCTTCCATGAGGAAATATTAGCAGCTAACTGTGTAGACACACCCTGAGTACTAGTCCTTCCTTAGCTACATCTATTTCAACAGGACCTGCAATGGAGAATTTTATGAAGATTATACTGGAGCACTTCAAATCTCCCAGTTTTTTCCTTACTGAAAAAGGGTGTGTTCCTTATTGATGAGAGTCAGTTACACCTTTTTTTATATTTGTCATTATTATTGGAAAAGATAGATGGCTCATAGATATATTTGCCTTTGGTAGATTGTTCATCTACTGTATGTTATAAACCTGTTCATTTTTGAAAAGCTCCCTGAGTTGACCCAATGGTATTTAAAAGACCTCAGCTAGTGAAAGACCAGGTAGTTTACTTTGAAACCTTGCATATCTTTATGTCATTAGAAGCTTATAAAACAAAAAGCATCACAAAAGCTTGTAAATATCTCCCTTGAGGTTATACCTCTCTCTGTGAGAACAGGCAGTGCTATTTATATAGTGATATTTGGATGATCGAGAGATCCTCCACTATTTTCAGCCTGCAGAGCTCCATCAAACATTTCACCCATGAATTGGACTTTTGGGAGAAAAGATGTTCCACAGATAAGTTTTGATAAGCCCAATATATGCCTCTTGTTTTAGATCATATGTTCATCACTACCTTCTCTAGGCTCTGTATCAAACATCTAAAGATGTCTTCTTACTGGCATTAGTGAGCAAGATCTTTTGCTGTCCACAGGTGGTATGATTGCCTCCACAAACAGACTCATATTATGAGCTTTTCTCCCATTAAATTAAGGATGTGAGCTTTATAGCAAAATTTTCTGAAGTCTGGGCCTAGTTTTAGTGTTTTTTTAAAAAAAATTGTAGTCAACATGCAATCTCTAGCTTTTCAGGAAGTATTTAAAGCCTCCTCCAACCCATCCTGTAGATGAGGAGTGGGTGTCCATGGCTCTCCAGATGTTTTGGATTTGCAATTCCCTCCTTCCCTCACTGGCTAAGCTAGCCAGGGAGGATGGATAGTGTATGCCAAAAACATCTAGAAGACCACAGGAGCCCACTCATCTAGAGTAATGATTAGGCATGCCTTGGCATTTACTTACATAGATCATAATCAGGCATTGAGGTCATTAGGCTTCATCCAGATTTAAACAGGCCTAGAGTTAATCCTTGAATTAATCATTACTAGAATAAGTCCCATTGATTTTAAGGTGCCTACTCTAGGGCCATTTCTGCACTAGACTGCTATAGTGCTATTATTCCCCTTGCAACATCCTATGGAATCCTAGGGTTTGCAGTTTTGGGAGGGGCTGGGTGACTCTTCCCGAAACTGCAAATCCCAGGATTCCATAGGATGTTGCAAGGGAAATAATAGTGCTATAGCAGTCCAGTGTGGAACGGGTCTAGGTTATGACTAAATCTGGAGCCAACCCCGTACAAGTAAACATGTTTAACTGTAGTGGGCCATGGATTCAAGTAAAGCCTATACCTAGGACCATGTACATCACCAAGATAGACTGGATGGTAATTGGGCATATGAGGATTCAGAACATTTTGCTTCCTAATGGACAGGCGTGAGTGAAAAGGACTTTACCATTCTTATTGGGTCCACAGTGAGACTCTACCTGAATGCAGGATTTTCCACAGATGGAAAATGTAGCTCTGGATCTAGAGCTTTAGCTGGAATAGATTCCAAAGATGTACATGGGTCTCTGGAACATTTCTTGAAACAACAGACTTCCATGCCACAGTACATTCTGCTTCTTGACATTTTTGCCATGTGGCATGTGAATTGTTGATTAAGAAACTCAAGCTCCAAACCCTTTAGCTGTATGGATACTCAGTTACTTGAATCATGGTCTTGGGTTACAGTCACTGTAAGAGTGTCTGTAGACAGGCAGAGAAAATGTCTATCATCTTAATTGTTGATATGTCAATGCATGGAACAGAGCAAAAGGCTTCATAAAACATGCTTTGAAAACAAGCAACATTAGCTGAGCTCTACCTCCTCAGAAGGAGCTCCCTTCTAATACATCACACTCAAATGGGAACAATTTGTAGCAAGGAGGTCATATGTTTCTGGAACCGCATATATTAGAACAGATGGAAACAGCAGATCTCCGAAAGCATTCACACTAAAACCTTTCCAAGAGGACTGACACCATGACTCTTGCTTAACATACTTCTTACTTTTTGCTACTTTTTACTTTCTTAATAACAAATCAATGGGGGGTGGAGGACTCTTACACTCCTCTCCCTGGCCAATGCATCAAAATTATCAACATAGAGAAAATGAATCAAGCATTACAGGGTACCTGGATCTGCATAACTTTTTAAGGCTCTTTTTGCTTTCTAATCACTATGATGGAAAGTGGTCAACTAACTCCATTGACTCAGATTTCTACCTAGCTGAGCAATCCACATGATCTTCAGAGTTGACCCTAAGGAGAAAAAAAATTCAGGTGACAATTTCATTATCTCAGTGTTACTTCCATGATGATTAAGAAAATTACTACAAATGGATAATAAGCGACCACAGTGATTGTGGGAATGTGCCTTACAAAGCAGTGGAGCTGAAACAACAAAGGTAGCCTATAGTATTTTTCCTTTTGGGGGCAACCACACATTTTCTACTATGTTTTTCTCTGGGATCATTTATATGTTTTGAGCTTTCAGAGGAAATCTGGCTTTTTATCTTTAAATTGCCCAAAGCCAAAGACCTGGAAACCATCTGACACACGCTAAGCACTTGTGTACACATAGACAGCCTTATTCATATTGCTCATGCCTCCACTGAAAACAATATAGCAGCATTTATAGGATGGAATTGTTTGTGTGCCTATCAGATTCCTACACCAGAAATGGACTGAGGCAAAGCTATCAGGCTGAAAAAAATAAATAAATAAAGTAAGTTGAATGATGAATATGACATCTCTCTCTCTACTTTCTAACGTGAAGTCAAATTGCTTTGAGAGGACCTGGTACAATGTAGAATCAGAATGTCAGTTCGTATTCCGGCATGCCTGCCTTCCCCTGATAAAATATGGACAATAGGAACAAGTAGGAGACTGTGGCCATTTCCACACTCCCTCAAACCCCAGGATTCCATAGGATGTTGAAAGTGGAATAATAGCACTATAACAGTCTAGTGCGGAAATGGCCTTTGTCCATATTTTGGAGCATCATTCACTTATTGAGTTTTAAGAAAGACTGAAAGATGCAAAAGTTTCTGATTTTTCGCAAAGTAATGATGTAATTATGGCAATGGTGGAAGGTCTTGGCCAAATGGATATCTATTTTCTCAAGCAGAGGCAAGAAGGTCTAGAATCTATCAGTGTAATAGTGAAGGTTAGGCAAGGGTAAGGCTGCAATCCTATACAGATAATTTTGGGGAAAAGTCCCTGCCAACTCAATATGGTTGATTTCTGTGCAGATGTGTATAGGATTGCACTGTAAATCCTTTTGATTTCAGCTGGACTTGGGAATGGCTAACACTTGCTAGACTGTGCCGAATACCTCATCAAGGAGGTCTCATTTCCTGAAATGACTTAATACTGTATAAAATATGGCAGATTTTTTTTTTTTAAAAAAAATCAAAATCTGATTATCTATTCACTTTCCTGACACTTCAGCTTGTTTCATCATCTTTCTCCAAACAGCAATGAATGTGAGCTTGTGATCGCCTGAGTGCTGGTGAATGAAACTGATTCACTTCAATGCTCGTTCTCAAACTCTCCAATGATTCACATCAAAAGGACTGAAACACACACACACAAATACAGAAAAATGCAACTGTCACAAGTACCCGCTTTGAAGGGATATATTCATCCGTGCCTATTAAAAACAATTCTCCAACCAAAAACAAGGTGGAACAAAAATGGGAATGGACCATGGGGTGGGGTAGGTGAATGAATGGGGGAGAAACACGAGGCAATGGAATGAAATGACACCCAGTAGTGCTATAAGAATTCTGAGAACCTCTCCAGTCTTTTTTTTTCTTTTTAATCCTCAAAAACTTCCAAGAACAAAGGGGGAAAGAGTTCTGTTGGGCATTCCACCTTCATGTGCAGGAAGCGGCTAGCGTGACATGCTCCGATCATTCGTAGGTCTGTCACTTTCATCAGCAGTTTTGGCCAAAAGTGTGCAATGTGGTGTTTTCTGTAGTTAATGTAGTGTTCAAACGCCAGGAGGAAGCCCTCTTGACACTTTTCTATCCGCTCCACGCTGACGAGACCTGGGCGATCTGTGTAATTCAGATGGGAAGATCAACATTATTCAGTCACATAGGTTCAATTCATCTTAAAAGGTCCCTTCTGGAGAGCTCAGACAAATCTGAGAAATTGATTTTGATGAGTGGTCGGCTCCTATTATACTTCTCAGTGTAAGGCCAGTGTGACACAGCAGTCCTGAAGCATTAAATAGAATCTCAACAGATGTTTACAAAGCAATCCTATAGCAGGAGGGAGGGAGAACCCAAAGTGAACAAACTGCCTTTTCCTGTGCCTTGAGAGGCTTGCATCAGCAAAGTGAAAGGCTGTTTACCTCCAGCTCCCTTCTTGATTTTCTCACTGCCCTTCCAACTGGATGGAAACCCTGAGACTTTTTGATTAGGAACTATGGTGTCACCTGCCATGCTCTTGGACTTCTCCTCTTCTCTTTTTTGTCCTCAGAGCAAGTGGAAGAAAAATTGATTTTCCAAGCAATGACATGTTGTCATGCATTATCTCTGCTGTAATCCATTTGAAGGTAGCTGTACAAAATCTATTTTTCCTGGTTAAGATGGAAACTGCTATAAATAGTAACCAAAACTTTTGGTTTCTTCATCAGTGGCAGAGTTTGGAGTGCATGGAGGGGGCAGGTGGAGGGGGCATGACTATGGCTCACGGAGGTGTGGCTACAGTGTGTAGGGGTGGGGCTACAATGGACGGGGCAGGGCTACGGTGCATGGGGTGTGGCTACAGCGCATGGGGGAAGGCAAGCAAGGAGCTGCGGTGCCCTTCAAAAATTGCCACTGGGGGCGCACCCCCCATCACCCCCCCATCTCTACACCAGTATTCTTCATGGAGGTATGGCTATAGAGACTGTCCTTGTGAGGGCCTGCACTACAAAATTTACCACTAGGCTACTAGCTGTGACTCAGTGTTTTGCTGATAGTTTAGGAGCATGGCAGGAGCATGGACAGGGTGGGGGAACCTCCCCTGCTTTACCTCTGAATGCACTCTTGACTACCCTCTCTGACATTGGAGCATTTGTATCCAGGAGCAGAAGAGGTTTCCACAGTCACAGTCTTGTGAGAACCCAGTTGTGAGGCCAGATTCCCTTCTCTGAGGGAGGAATGAGACGTAGCTATGGAGGGTGCCAAATGAAGGCCCTGCCCTCTAAATAAGAGTTCCATCCTCCAATGAAATTTTCTTCAGTCTCCAAATTTTCAGCAACGTAAAACTTTAGTCAAGTATTTAGAAATACAGTTTAGGCATTCAGAGAAAATGGACAAGCAAAATTATCAAGGGAATGAGAACACAGCATATATCTAGGAATGTTAGGTGTGATTGAATTTCAACATCTCATTCTCTACAGTGCTAAAAATTTGGGGACAGATGGAAAATTTAACTGGGAGCTTGAGTGGTGGGGCAATGACCACATATTGCACCTCCACAAGGCTCCACTCCTGGGGCGGCCCTCATGCTTGATCTTTGGCACGAGCAACCTATTCTACCCTCTTACTCCTGGAATGCCCTCCCAGGGACTATAGGCTTCCACAGGGTGTTTTAATGATGATTTTTCTGAGTGTGTTCCTAACAGGTTTAAGTGAGCTTTCTGAGAAGAAATCACAGCATCCCTAGAGATTTGGCAAGAGGACTCACAATCAAGATAGAAAGATTTCTTGCCTACCTGAAGACATCAGCAGTACAGCCTGAAGGAGGGCAACCTCTGTGTCATCGAGGTTGAATGACGACAGCGACATGCCCAGGTCAAAAATGGCGTCAGATACTACACCAAGACCCCCATTTTTCAGTTGGCCTCTTGTCACTGCGATCTCCCCGTTCAGCGTTAAAGTCTCACTTTCGGGGTCATAGCGCACTGCTGCTCTGAGGGACATGATTTCCATGCAACAGCCCTTCAGAAGGATGATCTGGTCTTCACATGGCAGCTAAAAAAAAAAGGCAAGGGAGGATACATTTTCCCAGGACTATTTGAAGAACTGTATCTCCCTATATGAGCCTGCTAGAGTCCTAAGATCCGCACGGGATATGGTCCTGCTACCATCACAGGCTCACCTGGTGAGGACACAGAAGAGAGACTTCTCAGTGGCTTCTCTTCCACAAGACGCTAGGCTGGTCCCCTCCCTGCTTTCCTTTCATAGGCAGGCAAAGATATTTCTTTTTACACAGGCCTTTAATGGGTGAACTAGAGACCTTTTATCTATTAGCTGTTTTTCAAAAAATTATTACAAGTTTCACAATTTCATATGTCTTCTAATGTTTTAATTGTTTGCATGCTTTTAATGTTTTTTTAAAACCCTTTGGAAACCGCCTTGGGTCCCATCTTGGAAGAAAACGCAGCATATAAATTCAATACAGACAGACAGACAGACAGATAAACAGATTAACAATAGGTAGGGAGAGGTTTTCCAAGCTGTCAAACCCACAATAGAAACTTCTGATTCTCAGGAAGGCCTTTTATTGCCTAATCATCCTGCATCATTCATGGAATTTTACAGAGCTCCAGAAGATAACCACCTCTACTTGTAACCCTCCTGTGCTTCTCCACAATTCCTTTCTTCTCTTTCTTCAGAAGAAAATCTGTTAAGGAGGGCAAGATGGAACAATTGCTCAAAGCCTTTTGACTGGTAGCTCTGGAAGCTAATGGGGAGCACTCATCATTTCAATTCCCTCCTTCTCTTTATCTCATTGTGATCACAAAGATCTGCTGGGAACATCATCTTCATGATGCCACCCACATGGTATCTTCCAACAAAAAGAGGAGAGTTATTTTTTTGGATTACAGCTCCCAGAATCCAGCCAGCATAGCTTCCAAATCTGGGAGTTGTAGTAATAATAATTGTAATCATAACTATAATTGTAATTTTTGTCAGAATGATAATTGTAATCATAATAAAAACTTTTCCAAGCTCTGGCACAGAGGTGCATTTAATGCTAGCCTTGAGAGGTAGGTGTCAGGAAAAAGATTCCCACCTAAGTAAAGCTATTTCCATTCAGGATTTTAAATTAACATCAGGAACATATGCTATTAAATCAATCTCCCCACTGCCTACCACAGTCCATTGTCCAAAGGTAATCCTTCAAGACAGGAGGCTATCTTGTTTTCAAATCTGAGGTACTATTACACAGACCCTGTACGGCAGTTACTGAAACAAAAATCGGTTTTGTGTTGGCTTCACTTCAACTTATTTTATTTTTAGTCATGAGCTGTGCCAGAGATGGGGGTGGGGAGTCATATTTATAGCACTGACATAACAATTACATTTAATCTTGACAAAAAGCATTCTGAGAGAGCAACAAGATTTTGCCGCAGCAGAACTGAAAGCAACGCTCGAAGGGGCAGAAAGAGTTTTAAAAAATGTCATTCTCAGCAAAGGAAAACTGGCATTCATCGCACTGTCATCTTTTCACTCTCTCCACCCCTAGATGCCAACTTTAGATGCAGTTGGATTCTTCTACATCAGGCTGAATAGCTTAAACAGGATGAGAATCACAAGGGAATCCAGCCATTGTATTTCCATTCCATTTTTGGAAGCCACCTTGAGTCCTACTCTGGGAGAAAGATGGCATATAAATATGATTGATTGATTGATTGATGTATATGTTCTTACAAGAACCGTACATTATTTACATAGCTGTACTTTGCTTATATTCGCCCTTGTAAGTTATGATATTCAGCAATATTGTATTGCCTATAGGCTTCTGTTATTCTGTATCTCTTATGTTTTTCACAGCATTATTGACTGTCTTATTAACACTTTTTTGGTTATGTGTTTATGTCCCCCCGCCTCTGATTCTTAGTTGAGACTCTCCCTTGTTTCCTCTTGTTTAGATTTCTTCTTTTTCTGTTAGGAGTGTGCGTAGAGGCAGACTTCGTAGTTACAACATCAAGCCAGCTGGCCTTTCTGCACTTTGCTTGACATCTAATGTGATGAAATGTTCTGGAGAACTCAAAAGCTTGCTCAAATGGTGACATTTCAGTCTGTGGAATATTGTAGTGTCTGACTGTGGAATTTAGAAAAAGTGATTCATTTTCTATCACCTCTATGCACATCCAAGCTGAGATCGATGTGAAGTCTGTGTGAGAAGGGGACAAAGTGAAATTGTTCTGAAACAGAGAAAGGAAAAGAGAAAGAGAAAGGGAGGGAGGGAAGCCCTGTTCAGGTGCTCTGTAAGTTAGTCAACTTGGAAGAAGAACGTGCATTATTTTTGTCAGAGCTTTGGATTCTGGAAACTGTAGTTTTATAAAATAACTCTGGGTTTTTTTTTACTATTCCTGAAGGAAAGAGCTTTTCCTATCTGTGAAGGAGATTTGGAACTCTGGAGAATCAGTGTACCAGACTGGGGGTGAAGCTCTATGGACAAAAGAGGATCTCTTGGATAGGGCTAGGAAAAGCAGATGAATGGGGTATCATGTTTGTTATTCTTCACATGCTTAATTTACTCTCTGGGAATATCCTACACTGGGAGCATCAGCCCCAATGTGGTCACCATCATAGCAGGAAAAACGAGTAATGCAAAGAAAGGATGAAAGGAAGGAGAGCAGCACAGATAACAGGCTGAAAGATTAGAAAAATATCCTTCATGGTATGAACAATATTAAAGTCAGTCTTGCATTCTTTTTTTTTAAGGCATAGCAGTACCAGCATGAAAAATGGAAAGAGACAGGCTGGCAACAGAGAGAGATCTATCTATCTGAAGCAAAATCTATACTGGAAGGAACAGAACACTGATCTCAGAACATGAAAACAAGAACAGCATGCTACTCACATGAGTCCTAGTCACTCCCATTTCAACTTCCTGATAGACCTTGGAAAAACAGAGTAAAACTTGGAAAAGTTCCTTTTTTGGATTCCAAACCAGCATGGTCAGTGGCCATGATGACTGGGGAATCTGGGAGTTGCAATAAAATGGGAGGGGAACTCAGAGTGGATTTAGCAGTGCTCATTTGGGCTAATCCTATGATAGTTTGCTCCAGTTCAATAGCAGCAAATTTTACCCAGAATAAAAAGCACTTTTTTGAGTTCTTTACATAGTACACTATTTCTCTCATTAGAGAAATGATGAATATATGCAGAAAAATAGCTTTATTACACGACGCAGGAACAATACATGAATGATGGGTTATTCTCATATATTTTTATTCCAGTAATAAAGCAATTCCAGTAATAAAGCAATTTTTCCACTGAGATAAGAACAAGTTGTATGTGAGTCATCTCATATTTTTTTCATGGCTGATTCCTTAAATTTGGGCTAGGATCCTATTGGGTCCAATGCTCGTAGAAGCAAAACAAAAGGGCAGCAAGGACAGAAGCCAGGAAAGGTAGCACAGGTGATGGAAGAGGTCTACCAACTCTGGCTGGCTGTTTCCCAGATGTCTGGCTTTGGTGGTGGTGTGTGAGGATGTCCAAGGAGTCTGGAAAACATTGCTGTTGGCAATTAGTTGTCCCAGGACATAGGCAACTGTGCAGTTTCCTACTTCCTTGGTTTATGGACCTCCAGGAGCCAGGCGTTCAGGAAACAGGTGGTATGGAGCTAGCCAGTTTTCCCCCACCACTGCACTGTGTCCCTGCATCAGCACAAAGTTAAGTCAAACATTCCTTAAGGATCCTGGTGGTGGCCTGAACCTGTAGTTTGAGGTTTAAGTGACATGCTGTTTCAAGTTTTTAGGCTCCTACACAGCAGGTAACTAAACGGAAAACATTAACATATAACGTAAGTTGGATTCAGATACATGCACATGCAACTGGGCTGGCTGAAATTAACTCCTTTGCTCCTTCCTTCCCTCCCATGGCATTCTCTTCCCCTGGAGGAAAGAAAACTTAAGAGAAGGTTAGGATCACGTGGCATAGCAGGCTGAAGGGAAAATGGAACAATCCCTGACATCTGAGCACAATCATCTCTCCTCAATGAAACTGCACACAAATGCCCATCCTCAATTTTTTGGGGGACCTCTCTCTCTCTCTCTCTCTCTCTCACACACACACACACACAACCTAATCCTGACTCTCTGTGTAGCATTTTCAGGTGTCTGCTGGGAGTAAAAGGGAAGAAAGGGTAAGGAAATCACACCTATTTAAATGTTAGCATGGTTGCACATGAATCCAACCCATCTGTCAACTATCTCAACTCATGACTGACTTTAAGTTCCAGTGATTTTAATGTGGCCTATTCTAAGTCCAACTAGTTCTGGAATCATCCCAATCCATCTCAAGCCTTTTATTATAAGAGAAAGCAAATGACATGTTTCCATGATGATGATGGTAATGATGATGTTAACAACAACAACAACAACAACAACAATAATAGCTAGCAAAAAGGCGAGAGAAGTTCAATAAGAAAGAAATTCATACCTCACAGAACATAGGCAACTTTTTGGCAAAATCCACCACTCTTGTGATTGCTGGTGTGATAATTTTTGTAAACTGGCTGAAGGCTTCTAAATCTACTTTCCCACCTTCTGGGGCATTTACTATTGGTGCTTGTCCAATATCCTCTGGCTAACAACAGAAAGAAAAAAAGCACTGTAAGCAAACAGTTTATTTACAACGGACATGGAATCTTCTTAAACTTTTCTGGAATGCTGACAGTTTATTTGTTTAGCTCACCACTATATAAGTGGATGATTTCAGAAAAACAAAACAAAATGCCATAGGTGAAAGTATACTTTCAAGGGTGTAAAAGAAGCAATTGTATATTATGAATGTCTAAAACCTGTAAATTTCTGGTGTGCCAGTCTTCATTTGTGTAGTCAACTTGTATTTTACTTGTAGCTACTTGTTCTAATCTAGCCGCATTGTCCCCTGCAGGAGCCAATGGTTTGCAATCCCTTCCCATGTTTTCATCCCTTCTAACAATTTTCACTGAAAAGGAGATTATATACTCCAGGAGTCATAACTGGAACTTTTGCACCATTTTCTTTCTTTCCTTACCTGATTTAACCCCATACAGCCCTCCAATGTGTTTAGGCAGAGATAACCCTTGTCCATGACACGAAATGGCTGTTCATGTCCCTCAAAGACTTTAGGGACCACTGTTGATCTTTTTTAAACATAAAAAAAACTGGAATTTGGGAGGGAAAGCTGTGAAGACTGTTGTGGAACCATAAAAATGGACCTGGATTCTATATGTGGATGTGCAAGGTATGCCTTCTTCTTTGGCCAGTCTAGGAACATTTAATCTCCCCTGAAGGAAAGACATTCAGCATTAACTTTGTCATAAAAGTAGGCTTTCTGACCTTTGTATGTGTACATGTCAATTTATGGTAGCCTCATGAATTTCACAGAGTTTCATTAGGCAAGGAAAAATCAGAGGTGGTTTTGCCAGTTCCTTCCTCTGAGATATAGACTACAGTACCTGGTATCTATTGGTGGTCTCCCACTAAGTACTAAGCAGAATTATCCTGCTTAGTTTCCAAGATCAGATAGGATCTGGTCTTTACTATTTTTTTTAAAACTTACCACCGCAGTTTGTGTATTTGCATGCCCATACGTGTGTTGGCATTGATATTTCACTAGATGGTCTGTTAGGTTCTTTCCACACTCTACCTTGTCCTGTGCACCAGTGGTGATCCCGGTAGCAGCTCTGCCAGGAAGGGAGCAGAATGGCAGTGCTCCCCTCCGCATGGGACTGGCTCCCTGTGGAAGGGAGCACAATGAACATGCCACCTCCTTCTCTAGTGCAGCTGCGCACTTTCCCTGTAAATCACTATTGCCATAGCGATATAAATCAGGCAAAGGTTTCGTGTTCAGAAAGGAAAAGTGTCTTGAAACTCCGTGGCATTTTGAACTTAAAATCACAACAGCAGTTAGAGAAGCACTCTGTGACAAGTAATTCAGCCTGTCAGTAACAGAGCAATTGTGACCTCCTCAAATGGCTGAGAGGGATTAAAATGAGATAGAGGCAACTCTTCTCAGTACAAAGGAAGAGAGCTTGTGGTGGGAAAGAGGAAGCTGGATAAGTTTACCAGCCAGAAACCTTTTGCTGGTGGTGTTTCTGCCAGTTGTAGGTAGTGTTAGGCCCCACTTAAGAGTATACTGTGCTTGACCCACTGCAGTCTCTCTGTTCCTATATAAGGTCCAATCTCTGGAACCTTCATGTGTGCCTATTTGAGGCTGTAACAGGCATTTTCTGTCTAATGAAACAATCTGGGAGGAGGAGACATTGCTAGTATAATGAAAAAGGGGTCTCTTTCACTTTCCCTATCAGTGAAAGCAGGCAGGGCTTCAAGATGGGGTGTGAGTCTACCGCCTCTGCCTTTAAAATTGTTTTGTGCATACCTTCCAACTGTTCTGATTTGGCATGAACAGACATGACTAATCATCTGTCATCCCACTCTTTCAGCTGCTTATAAAATGTCTCAGGTTCTTTCTCCTCCCCGCACTTTCACCTTTTGTCCCCAGCTTACTTCAATTGCTTCAAATGGAATTCAAAGTACAGAAGTAGTTTTTATACTAAATTAACCCAACAGTGGGGACAAGAGAAGTGGGATGAAATTGTGCCATTCCCAATAGCTTCAGGCAAATCCAAGCTGCTGCAGCCTCTCTTAGCTTGTGTGTTCCTCCTCATTTATAACTTTGCCATTTTGACCACCCTCTGATGTTGCTTTGCCACATACATCCCAGTTTTTATCTATGAAATGTTAGAGGGTTATGTCAGTGTTGTGTAAACAATAATGTTGTCCTATGTGTATGATACAATTAAAGAATACCTTAAACTCAGATTTTCTGGTTCTGAGTACTATACAAATGTAGTGTGTGAAAGAGCAAGAGATGCATATTCATATATGCTCAGACTAATAATAATTTTTGAAAGTGCTGTGATCCAAAAGACATCAAGGCATTGATGTATACATAGATGCTATACAAAAGGAACTTCATAAAAATACAAGAATAGAATTGCCATCGTGAATCAGTTTCATTTCAGTCTCTTCCAGCATTCTGCCTGAATACTATTGTTAGCCTCAAATAGAATAGACGCAATAAATTAATGGGATATATCTGATTTGACTGAGTGGGTCTACTGTAGTTGGGACTAACCAATATGATTTAGGCCTACCTTGGGCCTACACCCCGAAAGTCTCTGCCATGTACTTTTACAATAAGAGAGAGAAGAAGGGAACGTCACAGGTATTTTGGGATCGTGCCCTGCCACTCTTTGAGAATGGAGAGGACAGCTTCTATGTTACCAGGACAGAGAGGGAAAGGAGTAAAGGGGACCAGAAGGGCAGACACATACATCTGTCTCTTTGATATTCTGCACGTGTGTGTGTGTATGTGCATTTGTGTGTATGTATGCGTGTGTGTTCTCTCTCAGTGACTGTTGACCACTGGCTCCTGAATGTAAGGTTTTTTAAAAAGTGCTTCCATCTTATTTTATGACATTTCAAAGATTTAATTAAACTGTTTATGAGCATGAAAATGAGACATTAAAAAACAATACCAAGGGTGTAAAAAGAAAAACAAGAGGAAAAAAAACTATGCAACTGTCAGTAATAACGAGGAGGAGAATTAACAGTTAATTTTGCTAATTTCATTTCTAAATGTGACAGTGTGAGGAATCCGTTAGACAAATATCGTATTTATCTTTTTATATCTTTGTGTGCAATTTAAACAACTTCTTCAGGATAAAAAGGCCATTATAAAATCAACAAAAATAGGTTAAATTCCTCCCCACACATCACTGCTTTGTAAAGCAGAAGGTGGCATCCACTCAGAACTAAGCTTTCCTCTCATGGGAGGTTTTTAAACAAGGTTAGATGTGCTGCTTCTTGGGTTCTTTAGAAATGGATTCCTTCACCTGCGGGAGGTTGGACAAGATGACTTTTGGGTGTATGTTCCAACTCTGATTCTGTATTTCTATGTCTTTCTCATATGCCATTATTGGCATATGAATTTCTCCAGCATTTCAGAAGAGCTCCCACTCATGTGAAGGTTTGGAAGCGGAGGCTGGTAGCTCTCTTGTCAGCAGGGCAGTGAATCCATGTCAGGTGATGGATTGTTTTAAAAAGAAGCTCTCAAATGTCCTGAACCTCTTTTGAGGATAGGGATCATCACCCTGCAGAACTCCTTCAAAATCTGGACTAGATTTCACATCCCACTGACATGGGAGCCACCAGCTACCACTGTAATATAGTATAAAATTTCAAAAGTTAAAATGCTAATGTGTCTGATTTTTAAAATAACTCAGATGGAAACCTGAATTTCATAGTTTTTTGAAGCACGATGCTATATTAATTTTCTGCTTTGGTGTTATCTAAAGCAAACTTCTCACATCCACAAAGAATCCTTTTAACATCAAAATGCCTATAGTTTAGAAGTTATACAATCACAGAGTTGGAAGGAGGATAATGGGCCATCAAATCCAACCCTGGCTCAATGTAGGATCTCCAGCTAAAGTATCTACATCAGGTAGCTGTCCAACCTCTTTTTGAAGACATTCAGAGAAGGAAACTTCACTGCCCCACCACTTCTCTTACTTTCAGGAAGCTCCTTCTAATGTTCACTCGAAATGTACTTTCTTGTAACCTAAAAACATTAGCTACCCTCTGGGGCAGCAATGAATGAACCTCCACCCTCCTCTCTGAGACAGCTCTTTCAGTATTTAAAGAGCGCAATCAAGTGACACCCAGTCTTCTCTTCATTAAGCTGAACATGTCCAGCTGCTTCAACATTTCCTGATATATGTTGTTCTCTACACCTCTTATCATCCTCATTGTCCTTCTCTGAACTGATCCAACTTGTTTATATCCTTTTTAAAATGAGGCACCTAGAACTGAATGCAGTACTCCAGATGAGGCCTGACTAGTTAAGAATATAGTGGGACAATTTCTTCCCTTGACCTGGAAACCATGCTTCTATTGATGCAGGTTAAAATAGCATTCCTCTTTTTTTGCTGCTGCATCACACTGCTGGCTCATGTTTAATTTATGATCAACAACAACTACAAGGTCTTTTTCATTTGTTGTACTGCTAAGCCAAGTGTCCCCTATCTTACTTCTGTGTATTTGGTTTTTGTGGCCTAAATGTAGAATTTTGCATTTGTCTCCACTGAATTTTATTTTATTAATTTCTGTCCAATTTTCTACTTTATCTAGGTCCTTTTGCATTCTGTTCCTCTCAGTTTTGTGCCATCTACAAGTTGATAAAAATTCCCTCCACTAAGTCACTGATAAAAATGTTGAAGAATAATGGCCCTAGGATAGAACTCTGAAGCATTCTACTTAAGACCTTCTTCCAGTTTGATGAACTGACCCACTGAGCAGCCTCTTTGAACATGGTCTTCCAACCATTTATGGATCCATCTGACAGAGCTCCCATCTGTTCCATATTTAATCAGTTTGCTAATCAAAATATTATGGGGTATCTTATTAAACACTTTGCTGAAATCCAGATAAATGCCATCCATGGCATTCTGACCATATACTAAACCAATGACACAATTTAAAAGAGATATAAGATTAGTTTGGCAGGATTTCTTCTTGAGAAAACCATGCTGGCTTCTATTGATCACTGCATTTTCATCAAGATACTTGCAGATAGACTCCTGTGTAGTCCATTCTAATATTTTTCCTGACATTGAGGTTGGGCTGACTAGTCTATAGTTTCCTAGATCTTTTTTCTTTCTTTCTCCTGTTTTAAAAGAGAGGGACAATATTTGCCCCTTTCTAGTCCTTTGGTACCTCACGTGTTCTCCTAGATTTATCAAAAATGATGCAAGGGGTTCAAAGGTGCACCAGCAAGTTTCTTCATAAGTTTGCAATGCAGTTGTCTAGCCTAGCAGATTTGAACTTGTTTAAGTTAGGTAGATGAATCCTGACTATTAGTCTTGATTTGCAATCCAGATCCCTTGTCAAGGTCCCTGATGCTGAATGGAAGTACACAATTGTCTTTTGGCGGGGGGGGACTGAAGCAAGATACTGTTGAGTAGTTCTACTTTTTCTCTATGATCTATTATCTTTTTGCTGTCCTTATTGAACAATGGCTGCACTACCTCCTTGGTCATTTGTCATTCCTCGAATGTATTTGTTGCTTTTTGATTGCCTAGCTAGTCCCAGCTCATTTTGAACTTTCCTTTCCTTATACAATTCTTGCAAGCTTGGGCTACTCCTCTTTGGTGATTTCTTCTTCGTTTCATTCTATATATGTGTGTGCCTGTGTGTATGTGTATGTGCATGTGAGTCTTCAAGTTGCCTGTCAACTTATGATGACCCCGTGAATTTTATAGGGTTTTCTTAGGCAACCAATACTCACAGGTGGTTTTGCCACTTCCTTCTGAAACATAGCCTAAAGCACCTGATATTCCCTGGTGGTCTCCCATCCAAGTAGGGCTTGGATGGGAGACCATCCCATCTCCCAGCCAAGCAGGGCTGACCCTGCTTAGCTTCTAAGATCATACAGGATCTGGTGCCTCCAGGATATTTAGGCCTATTCCATTCTATATACCTACTCTTTTTTTTCCCCCACTTTCTCCTTGAGTACAGCCACATTGGCTTTTTCAGATTTTTCCCATTTTTCTATTTGGGAATTGTGGGATTGTTTGTGATTGCACTGTTAGCAACTCCTTCAAGAATTCCCATCCTTGCTAGGTGTCTTTTTCCTTTAGCATGTTTAACCATGGGATGCCACCTAGTAATTCCCCAAACTTGTTAAAATCAGCTTCCTTGAAATGCAGGGTCTGTGTCTGACTATATTCTTTGTCCTTTCCTACAAATGTGCAAATGCTAGCTTGACATAGTTACTTCCCCTAAAGTACCAACTACTTTGATTCCAGTGATCAATTCCTCCCTATTGATTAGGATTAAGTCCAGGATTCTCAATCCCTTGTTCCTTCCTCTTTCTTTTGAAATAAGGAATGAGCTACAAGGCATATCAGGAATTTGTTGGAGAGCCTATGCTTAGAAGAGTTAGTCTCTCAGCAGATATCAGGGTAATTTAAGTCTCCAATAATCATTAATTCTTGCATCTTTGACATTTCTGAGACTTGTGTCTGAAAAGCATTGTGTTTTACCCAAATGTTCTCAGCTGGTCTGCTTTGACCATTCTCATGGATTTCTGTTACAACTGAATCTTTATTTGACATATAATGCCACTCTCCCTCCTTTTCTGCCACATCTCTTCTTTTTGAACAGGTTATACCCCTCAATGGTAATATTCCAATCATGAGGGTCATCCATTATGCCTACAAAGTCATATTTACCTCCCTGCACCAGGACTTCAAGCTCATCTTGTTTGTTTCCCAAACTTTTTGCATGCTGTATAAACATTTGAAGCTTTGCTTGTTCTCACCTATTAATTTACTGTCAGTTTTTCTGTGGATCCAATTTTCTCCCCAGCTTCTCCTCTAGAATTCACATCCTTGTCTATAGAGCTTCTCTAGAGCTTGTTTGTGGTTAGAGCTTGCCTTTTGGAAAACACTGTATTAAGATGGTATTTTCTGTTACTGGTTTTCACTTAGCTCAACTGATCAAAGCCTGCAGCAAGAATTTGGCAGATAAGAGGTCACATATAGGAACAGTCCTCAAAATATCATTTTCTATGGAGCTCCACTAGTATATTGCTGTTGACATATTGCAGCAATCCTATGAAACACAACTTTGTGTCCACATGCTAATTAGTTCTGATTTTTATTTCTTTTTAAACATCTTATTGCATGAACACCTGAAATGCAAATAGTTGTCTGTATGCATATATACACTATAGCTTCTTGCATGGAACTAACTGCTACAAGATGTGATGATGTCTCAGAATTTTTATGGTACTAAAATATTTTTCAATGGTACCTGTTGGCTCTAGTGCATATGGGACAGTAAATCCATCCTAGATATTAGTTGAAACTTTAAAGGATGTATCCAAGGGGCTGATCCTATGTCAGTATCTTGGACATCTCCTTTAAAGTTCATATTGAAATCCAGAGCCGATTCACCATTCCACTGACTCACCATCCACCACTGGTAACTGAGGTTACAAAATTAATTAATATATATATAAATCATGACAATTGATAGACTCATTGAATTCATTTATTTATCAAATTTATTCTCTGCCTTTTGGCTAACCAATGGTACTCTAAACGTCTCATAGTGATCACATCAAATAAAACAAATACAATGGTGATACATAGAGCTTGGGAAAGTTACTTTTTTGAAGCAATAACTTTGAAAATACTGTGGTAGTAGCCATGCTGGGTGAGGGATTCTGGGAGCTGTACTCCAAAAATAACTTTCCCAAGATCTGTGTATAAAGGATAGCTATATGAAACTACCACATTCAGGGAGAGGAAACCATTCACTCCTCTATTGCTGGGGAACAAAATGCCAAGAGGATAACTGCCATCATGTTCTACTTGTAGGCTTCTCAGGTGCATCCAGTTGGTTTCATCATATGTTCTCTTCCTGCTCATTTTTTGCTCAACTGCATTATTTAGACTGGGGTGTTCAAGCTAATAAAGTTGAATATATTTTGCTCAATTCAGCAGTCAATTGAGCAGGACTAGAGTACCTAGACTCCCCTAGTCAGCATGGTCACAGCTTTCTGGGAGTGGCCATGCTGTCTGGGGTATTCTGAGAACTATAATCCAATTTAAGTTGTAATCCAATTTGCAGAAGGACAAGTGGAGAGTGGGAGCAATCTACACCATCTTTCCCTGAAATAGTACTATCCTACATATAGGTTGTACCACAGTTTTCCCATCGCCACAGCCTGAATTTCCACCTTGGGTATTATAGGAATTGTAGTCCAATATGGCCAAAAAAGGTTCTGGACTATTATGGAACCTACCAGAAATTTCCTTTTCTGTTTCCAGTGGCTCCCTTGTGCATTGGTGGCCACATGTGCTTCAGTAACAACTTTAATAAGCTCCCACTCTTCATCTGTTGGCTCAGGTTTCATCCCAATTGTTTTCTGCAACTCTTCCCGACGTCTCTTCTCTCGATTTTCCTCTATCAATTTCCTTTTTGCTAGCCTCTTGCTGTCATCCAACACCACTAACAAGGAAATGACATGTTACAGGAGAATGGAATTGGAAACACTTCTTGGAGCTGTGTAATCTGTTTTGGGGATTAGGGTTATCTATCTTGGGAGCTGGCAGGAAGTACTTCGAATGACAAGCACCAAATGTGTAGGTCACGTCGATCTGTACACCAAAGCATGTCTCCAAAATCTAGCAAATTAATTCCAAATCACTGGAATTAATGCACTAGAAATCTATGATTTCAGCAACTGCAACTCAGTTTTCAGCTTAACCAATTAAACACACTTAAAAGTCTCTGTGGAACTGGTGCAAAGGAAAAGAATTAGATATTGTCACATGTGTTCTAGATGCCATTTTGGCAGATTTCAGCTGTTTTTAGATTGGGGGGCTGGGGGCTCTGGGAGGAGTAAATTGTCACCTTTTTGCTGGTTCAGGGTACATTTAGCTGGATTTCAGATTAACCTTTTCTGAAAAGATGACACAATTTTTTAAAAGAGAGATTGGGGGTCTGGGGACATCCAGGGCCACACACTGGGGTCCCATATGGTCCACAGGCCACTTTGCTCACCCCAGCATAGACTGAAACCCTTTCTTTCATCTCTTAGTCATTATGCTGTCCATAACAGAAGAGCAAGGGCATGCATACCATTTATCAGAAAAGGAAAGGTTCCTGCTCATATGGACGCTCTCCATCTTAGTAAAAACCACAGAAAATCAAGGGGTTTGCTCACATGGAAAGCCAAAAAATGGTCTCAAATACCCCAAACCAGTGGAGGAGTAATCAAAAGTAATGCATTGTCATTTTCTGTCATCAAAATAGCAACAATGATGTTATCTCTGCAGTGATCTGGACTTCTAGGGGAGCCAAACATCTGGTAGTGTAGCTTTCTGGACTCTCAAAAACACCCACCTCTGTTTTACAGGTTGTATAGGTCTGGTAAAAGGAAAGTTTATATTCCAAGTTTTATTTTAATCTAATTGGACCAAGGTCCAACTTGCATGCACCCTGGCTTTTACTTATTACTTTACTTAAAAACAGGATTAGTTACTATTCCCCCCCTCCTACCGCAACTTAATACAATGAAACCAAGCAACTTTCCATATGCTGTTGGACTGCATTTCCCAGCACTCCTAGCCACAATTGTCAAAGGTGAAGAATACTGGGAATTACCACCCAATAACATCTGGAAAGCCACATGATTCTTACCCCTGTTCAATACTTTAGAAAGAAGTACTAGCAATAATAACTTTCAAATTTGGATTTTAATTCTGAGTGGCTTCCATAGATATTAATCAAAGCGACTACTGAAAAAAGAGTCCCTTAGGAAGCTTGGAAGACAAGTTGGTTAAGGGTTAATCTTGCAGCCATATGCTCTGGTTCCTTAGAAATGGAGTAGTGCTCAGTTTCTGGCTAAAAATAAAACAAACAACAGCAGGATGACTCATACGACAATAGCGTTCAACTTCCTATTCTTCCAAATCTTTAAACACGATAATCTTTCTCCTGCAAAACACCACACCAAAAAGATCTCACTCCTATGAGAGGAATTTTTCATCTTAGTATCACACAGAATGGTGACATTAGGACCAAAACAAAGCTTAGCTTTTAAGAGTAAACAGAAAATTGGAGTTCTGTGGATCATAACATCACATATTTTCAGCCAGCATACAAAATTAAAATCAGGAAAATACTGGTTACTACACTGAACTGAAATAAATGTATCTGATTCAAAACAAACATAGTAAAAAAAAAAGAAAATGAAGATGCTTACAATCTGTTGCCATGCCAACATAGATGCATTTCTTGAAGCGACATTCCTGGCACTGGTTTCTTGTGACTTTGTCTATCACACATTTTCCTTCATATTTACAGGAGTAAGTTGGGTGAAGATTTTTCTGAATAGTTCTTCGGAAAAAACCCTAGGTTAAAAGGACGGGGAAAAAGAAAAAAGCAAAGCACTAGCTTTCTTTTTGTTGACCATGCAAAGGTTTATGGCCTGCATTTTTATTTATTTTATTATTTTATTTTTATTACTTAGAGTAGACCTCATGAATCAATGGGATTTATATCAGTGATGACATTCAATGGGTCTACCCTAATTAATACTACCAACAGGATCCAGTTATAACTACCAATACGGTTCAGGCCTATAAATGAGTCTGCAATTTTTATTTACAAACAATGATGACTATTGAGGTTCATTCTAGAACAACAGCTTCCTTCTTTCAGTCACCTCTTCTTGGAACTGAAGTTTAATGAGAGACTGATGTCAAGGCACATGCAGATCTGTAAAGTCTGGATGTCTGTTTTATCAACAGGAGCATTTATAGTAATGTGTTGAACACTCTTCAGAGGCATAAGTAACTTCAAAGTGAAGTTTTGGATGAATTGCAATTCTGATTCCATTAGATGACTTCACCTCACACCCAGAGCCCCTTCACCTATAAAACAAGTCAGGTATTTAGACAGGGGCCCCTCTCCACACCATACATGGATCCCGCAATGTCCCAGTGTCATCCTGGCAGTGCCACTGCCAGGATGGGAGTGTGTCCCAAGCGCTCCCCTCCACACCCGGCTGGCTGCTGGTGGATGTTAGCTTTTGGACAGCTCCTTCCTTCCATAGTGCAGCTGCTCTCTTCTGGCATTGCACTGAGGAAGGAAGTGCTTTGATAGCACTTCCGCCTTTCCTTCACGGACCCAGCCAATGCAACTGTCATGCGAAAGGGGCTTATTACCAATTTTTTTTCCAGTAATAGTATAACACATTATTGTGATAGCTGGGGATGTAAAAGGAGCAGGACTGTGATGACGTCATGCAATAACACACATTACAGACTGGCTTCAACATGTCTTCATGCTGGGATGGGGTCATAGTGAGGAAATGGCCAGGGTCTTAAAATTTAAACCCTTTAGCTCTCCCTGTTTCATTAAATCTTCCATATTTTTAGAAATATATTTTGTCAACAAGGAAGAAACACCCCATTGTACTGCACTGGCTTCATCACTTTGTTACAGGTAACCAAATGTTATTTAAATAGGTTCTTAATATATTTTTTTTCTGGTTTACAATTGATGGGTTTTCTCTGTCAATGACCTGCGATTGCACCACCATCCTGCACTTACCTGTCCTGCAGAAGCCCTAGAAGCGCAATGGCTGTGCTCCCTGCCCCAGTGCAGCCTGGGAAAGTACCTGGCTACTCTGCAGAAGGAAAAGGCGTGGCCATCATGTTCCCTTCCACAGAGAGCCAGCCAGTGTGGAGGGAAGTGCTTTCATTGTGCTCCCCTCCCAGCAGAGCCACTGCTGGGATCCCCACTGGATGACTTTGCAAAAAGGCAGGGTGCAAAAAGGGCCTTACAGTTGGCCCTCCATATCTTCAAATTCTGTATCCACAGATTCAACCAACCATGGCTTGGAAATATTCCAGATATTCTGACATCATAGAAATCTCCACCACAAGTACACTGTTAAGACATTTAATTAGATATCATGCTATCTAAATGTCAATGATATTCAATTCTTTGTGAACTTGATTGGTGACCTTTTGTGAGTATTTCTGCCGACACAGTCAGTGATATTTCTCATTCAAGATAAAGACGTGTATCTTTTAACTTGAGAAGTAAAGAATAATCATCATTTTCCTGATCCTTGATGAGAAATGGTGCCTCAATACATCAAGAATTGCCAGCCAATAACACTATTAGGGAGCCTGAGACATTTCAATCTTGAGAACAAGAGTGAAAGGATGGGCACCTTTTCTTCTTTTCATAAGCATTGGACAAGGTTGCAATTCATGCAAATATTTTTATGAAAGATAAGTTTATATGCACAAAAATGTGAGTATTTCTCTCTGAGTTTCTCTTGTTCCTACATTTGTGCCATCTCATTTTGCACAAAAGAAATTTTTTACAAAAAAGTCAAAATGCAAATATCTTTTTGGAAAAAATGCACAAAAACTCTTGCATCGTCACCTAGCATGGACAAAATTTGGAAATGTTTCATTTTTACATGCAAAAATAAATTAAGTGAAGATCTACATCACAAATGTTGACAAAGGGATCTAGGAGGATTCCTGCTGGTGAATTTAGAACCCACAAAACATATTTTACTTTATATACCAAAAGATGAAAATAGACAGTCACTCTTTATAAAGACACAGAGGAAGTTGGGACATGCTCTCAACACAGTTATATCGGAGTTTAAGCACTGAGTTTGGAAGAAACCACCAGCAGAACCAGGCTGTGGAAAGTGCTGAATCTCTGAAGCTGTTCCGACTTGTTGCCATTCTCCAAAGTAGTTTTGAAAAGGGATTAGAAGCTATGGCAATACTTCTGATTCACAAATTACTATGGCAATGTGCAGGGCAAAAAAAGAAGAGAGGCCCTCTAAGTCCTCTTAATTATAATTTATTCAGCTGAATGCATTTTCATTAAAATTTCTGTTCTTCAAGTGCCCTATTACAAAATGATTTCTAAAATGCATTGTACTGAATAGGTTATAATTTACAAAATGCTCCTGTTCTTCAAGTGGCCTGTTCCAAACTGATTCCTGAAATGTGCTGGGCTGAATAGGTAATAAATTAGTTTATCTCAGAGTCTCTCTCTAAGTTTCTCTTGTTCCTGTATTTGTGCCATCTCACTTCCTCTCATGTGCAGAGCTAAAAGGGCATTCAGTTTATTTCTATGTGCATCTGTTACGGAATTTGTAGAACTCATACTTCAGGGGTTCAGCAAAAAAGTAGACCATGATCTCTGTGTACATCTGTCTTCACCTTATGGTTTCTGGCCTTACATTGATTCTTAAGTGGGACATTAGAGGAAGGAGAGGGCTTGTTTTCTGCTGCTCCAGAGACCAGGACAAGGAGCAATGGATTCAAGATGCAGGAAAGGAGATTCCACCTGAACCTCAGGAAGAACTTCCTGACAGTCAGGGCTGTCCGGCAGTGGAATGTGCTGCCTCGTAGTGGAGGCTCCTTCCTTGGAGGTTTTTAAACAGAGGCTTGATGGCCAACTGTTGGGAGTGCTTTGAGGGTGTTCCTGCACGGCAGGGGGTTGGACTGCATGGCCCCTGTGGTCTCTTCCAACTCTACATTTCTATGATTCTATGATTAGCCTGCATTCCTCAGTTTCCTTACCACATACTGCTAGCAGAGCTATATTGGTTTCCATGTGCCACAGTAACACTGGAAGCGCTCCTCAATACTTTGTCTGTCATTGCCTTTTCAATGTCCATGGTTCTTGGAGTGGAATTGGGTCATTACCATATCTAATTAATGACCAGGTGAGCTTAACCGGAATGACAGTGACAAGGAGGGCAGAAACACTACTGATTGTCATTTTGTGGGGAAAAAGAAAACAGCTTCCAGATTTGTACAGACCAATGAAGTGGACCACTTCCAAAGCATTAAGAAAAGGAAAGAAAAAACAGTTTACAGAATGGCAATGCAACAAATAATGGATAAGTGTTGTTGTGCTTCAACTGTATAACAGAGCCTCCAAAGAACTTTAAAACCTACATAAAAATCAAAAGAGGGTGATAATCCAGTTCCATCCCAGGAAACTTCCAATACACTTCCATTCTGCAATATCATAAAATGGAAGTGGTGGCAAGCAAAACAGAGTTACAGTCAATAGAACAGAACTTCTCATGTAAACATCAGAATAGTTTAAATTGGTGGTAGTGGGGAATAAAATGCACTGACAGGCTGTATCTGACCCAAACTCAGCTGCTCCAGGGATGTAAATGAACAAACAAAAATCAATTCTAGTCTCTGTTTTGGCCTGTTTGAAGACACTTTTTGTGAGTGGGACGGTTGGAGCAGAGTTTGAGGACATGTGCCACTCCTAGAGGTTTCCACAAGCAACAATTTTTACTGTTTTGGGGGCAATTTTCAATTCTGATATTTTTCCAGGTGATCTGGGTGCCTTGCAAAAATTCCCCTGGGAATACAATTTCCCCAAATCTGGTTTAGATAAATGGATTTGTGCGACACTGAGTAGTTTTTCCCAATGGTTTTCAAACATACCAAGAGAAAAAAACTTCCAGGAGATTTATTAGATCACTAAAGGCCTTGAGATTTTTCTTTTCATTCTTCCTTGGAAAAAATATTAACCCCTATTAAAAGCAAAGAGTAGTAGCATTGCCATATTATGATTATTTGTAACAGATGGTTTTTATCTAAGCAGCCTATCCCTTTATGTAATATTCAGTATCTGGAGAAAAACCAGCCTTATCATTTCCACTTCCCAACATTTTGCTCTGGCTATTATTTACCTTGCAACCTTCACAAGTGATGCAGCGATAGTGATACCCAGTGGCTTTGTCACCACAAACCACACACAGCTCGTCCTTGTCTAAGTAACTGGGTATGTACCCTGCAGAGAAGGGAGAGAGAGAGAGAGAAAAAGGGTCACCTGATAGGGAAAAATCAGGGAAAGGATGCACATAGTTCATGCTTTTTAGTGATATTCATTTTTCTGAGCAGCAGTTCCTTATTCAACATACAACATGCAGAAAGTGCATTAAAAGGCCAAAATGGCTCAATGAAAAATATTCAGTAACCAAAGGTAATCTACCCAACATTAAAACCTTATTTACTCTAGTTGCTACAATTTCAAGATACTGAAGCTTATGTTGAACTCTACTTCTTGAACCATAACTTTGTTGAATAATCCAGACATAATAGAAAGTGAGACACAAAGTATTCTTGAGTTGGCGAACATTTTCAAAACCTCTAATGACACAGAACAGGAATGGGACTCATGTGCCCTTTACACATGGTTGGACTGCAACTGCCAACATTCTTTTAACATTGAGTATGCTAGCAAAGTCTACTGAGATTGCTCCAGAAAGAGGAAAAGGGAGGAAAAAGGAGACAAACCACTCCAAGACTTGGGTTGCAAGTGGAATCTGGTGTTTATTCACCAGCCCTCCAGAGGAGCCATCTTCACCATGTTTTACCTCTTTCATCTGTCATCCATCAGCCATTCCTCCAAGATGAGAGATAAGATAAAGGAGAAATGGATATGGGGATGATTTTGACATGAACTTTATATGATGAAATGTGATAGAAATATTGGAATTTAAATACAATCATCCCTCCACATTCGCTAGGGTTAGGGGAACAGAATCCCATGAAAGTGGAAAACCATGAATAACTCTAGGCCCTCCCAAATCATATTTAACACACAGAAAAAAAGTATGATCACCATATTCAACCTGCCGTGGATCCCTTTGAGACATCAGGATTCCTTCACAAGGCAGAAGAGGGTGGCTGGGGGCTCAGTGCCACCTCCACTGCTGACCCACACCATTTTTAATAGGGACTTATAAGCCTTGTTTACAGTTTCTCAATCTCATGAGGCTTGCAGTCCCTATTAAAAATGCCATAAGGAGGCAGCAGAGATAACAGCAAATAATCAGTGAATAATCAAATCTGCAAAAGTGAATCCTCCAAATGTGGAGGGCTGGCTATATAGTGGAAATGTTAATACTCTAAGACTAATGAATGAATGGATTTAATGAGCTACTTAGCATAGAAGACATTTAAGGTAATATTTAGAGAAAATGGAATTCTACTTATTATGATATAATATAATATAATGGCTTAGAATCATAGAAAAGTATTGATTGATATTTTAATGCTAGATATGTCAACCTCGATAAGAAAGAAAATATTTTTGTTTGTGGAAAAATAATGTAATAGGGAAGTAAAAGAAGAGAATGGTGGGATTTTTATTTAGTGAGGCTAGAAAAAAACTGAATGCTATACACCATTGAAAGGAAGAATGGAAATCATTTTCCTTTTCTATTTTCTAACTTTTTCCCTTCCTTTTTTCCTCTTCTCTCTCTCTTTCTCTTTTCTTTTCCTCTTTTCTCTCTTTTTATGTGTTTCCAGAATTTTGGTATATTTGCAAACTTTTAACAAAAATATTGAATAAAGAAATGCTAGGAATTGTAATTCAGCAATATCTAGGGTCCCTTGTTTGGAAATTACTGTATTAATAGATCATACAAATAAATGGGATGCATTCAAATCAGTGCATTGGATGGATTTCAATGTATTTTGGAGTTTGGGAGAGGCCCATAGGAACAGCAAATATAGCTGTGGAACACTGCTAAACCTATAGATAAGGAAGGAACAACTATGAAATACATAAACATTAAAATGATCTCATATAGTACCACATGGTTTCAGTAGCGTAATTAAAATAGGGTGATCCTAGAAAGTTTACTGTAGCTCAGGAAGGACACCTTCCTTAAAAACAATTTGAAAAGGGACACCAAACAGGCCAAGCTAAACTATGCGACGTGTACAGTAATCCTTCCACATTCGCTAGGGTTAGGGGCACAGGACACCCACGAGAGTGAAAAAAAATGTGAATAACCCAAGGCCTTCCCAAACCACATTTAACACACAAAAAAGTATGATCACCACATTAAACCCACCGTGGATTCCTTTGAGGCATCAGGGTTCCTTCACAAGGCAGAAGTGGGTGGCTGGTGGGACTCACTGCCACCTCCAACATTGCCCCACACTATTTTTAATAGGGACTTACAAGCCCTGTTTGCAGTTTCTCAGTCTCATGAGGCTGGCGGTCCCTACTGAAAATGGCATAGGGAGGCAGCAGAGGTGACAGCAAATGATCCGTGAATAATCAAATCCACAAAAGTGAAACCCGCAAATGTGGAGGACTGATGGTATTTGTTTTTAGTGCAGACTAATGAAACATGCTTTCAAAAGGAGAGCTTAAAAGTCACTTGCCAATTTGTTTAGTGAGGGAAGCAGGCAATGCAAAGTGGCAACGCTGAACATTCCTATTGGTCCTCTGTCTGAGCCTAACACAGTAAAGTACATTCAGCCATTGGATCTGTACTGATGATTGAGAATAAATTTTGGCATATATATTATATCAGTCAGCATTTTGCATAACAGCTATCCATCAGAAGTGATCGATCCATGTGACAAAATTCTAGTTGAAGAATATTTTTTTAAAACAACCACTTCTTGGGATTGGGACTTCTCATGGTTTACATGATGAATCAGTCAGTAAGCTAGAATCTTTTTTTTATCTTAAACAAAGAATTTTTTTTAAAAAAATCTTAAAATCAAATCAGACACAGGAAACTCCTGACACTACTGAGATCCAAGTAAATCCAGTGCCACCAAGTGTCAAGAGTTATATAATTACATTGTTCATATAGGGGATCAAGTGGGAGCTTGCTGTAGGTGTAGAAAAGATTTATTTGAACACCAGGAAATCAGAAGATTGCCACAGAAATTTTGGCTTGGGAAGACTCATACATGTGTAACTTTCTAAAAGCTGTATTTGCAGAGTAGTTGTAAATGGATTAGCATGCGCATAAATTTGTTCTCTATTATCAGTAAACAAGTCTATTTTCTGAAAAGTAAAGCAACCTCCCCACAACCTTTCAAAAGTTGCATTCTGTCAAATATTATAAAGGCAGCTTTCTCCAACTTGGTGCCTTCAGAATATTTTGGACTACAATCCTCAGAATTCCTCACCATGCTGTCTGGGACAGTCCAAACCATCTGGGTAACACTAGCAAGACGTGACTCTATTCACATAGTGTTAAGCCTGGGTTTTATATGCAATAGTCATGAGTTCCTATAAAAATATTCCCAGTGGAACAGTTTCTATTTTAATTATACATGTTTTATACTTAAATAATATTTTCTGTTAAGTCAAAGTGCTTATTAAATATACACATTTAATCTTCATATAAGCAAAACATGATGAGGGGGACACAATACAAACCATCTGGAACCTTATCAATAAACATAAGCATGCTCTACAAAACAATTATTTAGCGTAGGCAGAATTTAGATCATAATGTTTTTATGGTAAACATGTGGGATTGCAATATGTGTGTTATGTTTGTTACATAGTCATTGGTGGAATAATGACACATCTGATCAGTGAATTCACCAGAAATTAGCCAGAGCCTTTCCAAAACAAATTAATTGAACTGAATGGAACTTTCATATAATATCATTAAATGAATCAAAAACCTCACTTTTGAAAAATATGCCTGAGGTGGGGATGTCACCAGAGTGAGCTTTTGCTATGACTCAAGAATTTTGTCTGACGCATGTATTTGATCAATATGCAAGAAAAAGAAGAGGTCAAATGGCCTCATACTGCAGAAAATCAATTTGATAGTTGTTTGTAAATAGCTTATCTCCGTGAACTTCCTGATACCTCGTGATCTCTATGACATGGTTCGCATTGTTACAGAGTTTTCAAATCACGATAGCAAAATCCCTCAAGGATGGAATATACACAATCTTCCAGAAGTTTATGGACCCCAAGTCCCAGCATCCCCAGCCAGCATAGCCAATGGTGACGAATGCTGAGAACTGCAATGTGGCATCTAAGAGGCTGCATGAGTCACACTCCTATACCACTTGTTTGGGGTTGCATTTCTCCAAGTCTCTGCTCATGAAGCTGTGCTACAAAATACATCAGCTACTTATAATCAGCTGTCAAATTCATTCCATTCAAAAGGACTTTTGCTTTCTTCATATACCTACTAAAATACTGCTGCCTCACCCCTGTTTTTATAATTTGATACATATGTTCCATTTTCTTTTTTATTTGCCTAGCTACTTAATATTCATTATTTTTATAGAAATCAAATATGTGAGCAAGTATGTAGGTCAGATGGGTGGGGGGGATAGGGTAAATGACAAATTAGGATTGTTTATACATGTACACAAGAAGAATATCCAATGTTATTTGTATCTATTGGTTACATTTATATTCTGTATTTCTGACAGCTATTCCAAGCCAACATACTTGGATGTCCCCCCCATGCAACAACCCTATAAAGTTGGCAAGGCTAAGAGAGGGGGTAACTAGCTCAAGTCACTGATTTTCATAGCTGTTTGCCAGTCCAGCATTCTAACTACTCCGCTATGCTTGCTCTAAATAAAATGTAAAAAATAAAGATCTTCTGTATTACCTCTAGATTGTAGTTTAAGGGAGACAGGGAACATAATAAATCAGTTTTGCACTATTTGCCAACCATCAAGACACAGCTTACTAGTAGAGCTTAGAAAGTTACTATTAAAAAGAATGAGTATAATGACAGACTGAAGCCATGCAGAACACAGTACCATCCCACCACACTGTTCAGTCCTGGGTGACATCAGTAAGGCATGAGACATGTATTCTTTTTGATAGTTACTTTCTGAGCAATATCAGCCATGCATAGGAGCCTGCTGGATGTTTCAAAGTCTCTTCTCATTTTTTTAACTGATTTATAGTGTAATCCTTAGCATATTTTCTTAGGAATATAGCTTTCTGAATTTATGAATACCTACTCTCTAGCAAGTGTGCTTAAGAATGCAGCCAAACACAACATTGGCACCATTATTAACATCCCAGCAGGTTGCCACATGTGGCTGATGATCCACATTTGACTTGATGGTTGTCTCAGTCTGTGCAGATTGTTAGAAATGCTGCTTAATATTAGGTTGATGAATTGTTAAGTACAGTTAGCTATACACTGAAACAAAGTCAATAGTATTTATGTCGAGGTACCATTATGAATAGATAAGTAGATAGGTTCATAGACAGATGACACATAGTTTACTCACAATATAGACCCTATATAAACACTGAAAAGTAGCATCCGCGCAAAATTAAATGAGTGACCACCCAGTAAAGGTGAAGAAATGGAGAGTAACCTTTCTGCCCACAGAAGCACTTTTCCAGCAAAATGAAGATAAATGTGGGCCAGGAAAGCCATATCTTCTGAATTAGGGATGGGCAATGTCTTAGCTCATTAGATCTTCTTAGACTGAGACACACATCAGCTCTAGCAGGCACAGGCAGCAGTCAGGAATGTAAGGCACTGTATATAGTCCAACAACCTCTGAGGAGTGCATTTTACCTAAATGAATTAATGAAAATATGCTTTGCAACCAATCTCTTCTGAAATATGTTCTTCTGTTTGCTGAATCAACTCATTTATGATGTGAGATTTTTAATGAAAGAGTTTATTACCAAAGTATGAATTCATGAACATTATATACAACAGAACTAGGCTCCTAACTGAGAATATTATGTGCCAACAACAATAATAATTGAAGGGAAACCAACAGACATTGTTTGCTTTGGCTACTAATAAATAGCATTTGGTAGTTACACAAATAATATAAATAATTGGAACTATGCCACAAAATGGGTCTTCCTTGCTTTCTAATGATGAAAGACTAACAGTGGAATCTCAAGTGGCTCCTTAGCTTCTGCTGTTGTAGCAGTTAAAGTAAGATATTTAGGTCATAACACTTAAAATTCCCTTCTTGTTGTTAAATCCCATCAAGTTGTCTTTGATTTGTGGCAACCCCACGAACGAAAGATCTCCAAGTCTCCCCATCACCAACAGCCCTGCTCAGGTCTTGCAGACTCATGGCCATGG
>CAOLHI010004582.1:0-152718 GCA_948474755.1 Ctenosaura bakeri
CTTGCACCAGTGCAAGCCTGCGATCTGCCGGGGGCAGGCTTTAGGCTGGTGAGCTTCAGCGGTTGGTGGAGAGCCTCGACCAACAGGAAGCCGCCATTTTCGTCCCCGGAGCAGTGCAGAGCAGCTGCCATGCACTGCTCCGGACCAGCCTGGACCCAAGCGTGGAGCCAAGAGGTCTGGTAAGTACTGGCACAGGGCGATTCCCTCACCCCATGTGGAAATGGCCTGAGATACAATAGCAGGTTCACAGTCTCCCTTGGAGTGTCCAAAATGATCATTGCGTGAAACTGGTTCAGAAACTGGCAAAGAAAATTCTTGTTCAGTCATCATCATCATCATCATCATCATCTTTCCCTCACTTCACCTAGTGCCCTTACACTGCACCACTTGCTTGCTTCCTATGCCTAGCTGCCTTCATCAGTCTCTCTGACATCTCTCCATCATGATGGTACATCCTTTGCTTATTTCTTGAGCTCTACCATTTATGCTGCTGGCTGTCCCAGTTCTCCTACTCTCTCCCACCCCTCATGGTGCATCCCTCACTTGCTTCTTATGCTATGCCATTTGCACTGCTTACTCTCACTGTTCTCCTACTCCATCTCTCACCTCAGTTTGTGTCCTCATGGTGTATCCCTCCCTTGCTCCTTGCACTCTGTCCCTCCACCACTTGTGCTGACTTCCCTCACATCTGAAACTCCTGGATGTGTTACTCCAGTTATGATACGTCGGGTGAGAGCACTAGATATCCTTTTGATATCAAATAATTTGGCCTTTGCTTGACCTTTCTCTGCCACCCTACCTTTTCCAAATCCTTTGTCCAATTCCAAATTTCCTTTGTTCTCACTGAGCTTAGCATAGCCTGTAGGCACACTCCACCCTATAAAAAGTCCCCACTTTTGGGACTTCCTCAGACTACTTTGGACTTCCATCCTGCTTTGCTGCCAGTTGTCTAAGGAAACTCCCTTCAGCGAACCACGCTGAGCTTTCTCTCCCGGGACCCTGTCTTTCTCTCCAGGACTACGAGACCAGGTGTCATATTACCCGCTCCCTTGAAACTCTCCATTTCCATTTCTAAGTCAGTTAGTATCTGTCGTGTCTTTCGTGTTGCTTGTTCTTAATAAAATATTATTTGTTACTTTTAAAACCTTGTCTAGCTGCTCTCTGACCTGACGCTGTATACATAGGGTTAAAGATCTCAGCTAAGTTACCCTGCCTCTCGTTAGCTTAAGAGAGTGCTCGAGCTTAATTTCCCCAACTTGTGCTTTTATTTGGTTATTTGGGCGCTCCTCCCAGAACCCCCAACATACAGGGTAACAGATGAACTTGCTTCTTGCTGAGCAGTTTGACAGAAGAGTGCCTCTGCATTTTGTTGCATATCTAAGCTTCTACAAGGGTTAGATACTTATTTTTATTTAAATGAAAGTTTGGAATCCAGGTCAAAATGTTCTAATCAGGCTCCAGGTGACACCTAGAATCTGCATAAATCCCAGGTTTTATGGCAACCCTAAGCTAGATATATGTATTGGTGACCCTACATGCCTATGACCAGTTGGTTTCAAGGATTCTTATTGAGCTTCCTTTTTAATTTTAATTCTACATGAAATGCGTTTGTAGTGATTATTGTTTGTTTCCCACCATCTTATTTCATTCTATACATTTTTCTTTTCACATTATATTTATATAAGAGAAATTATAAATGTAAATGCATAACAGCTGGCATCCTGTTGAGCAGTATGAATATATAAGCTAAACTTGTGCATTTGTAACTGTTTATTATTCATGTTTACAACTGTGACACTATTGCCATGATTGCAAATGCCCTCCCCAACCTACCTTCAACAACTGGCAGCTGAGCCAAGCAATGGAGGTCTGTGCGACTGACAACTGTGGAGCTACAGTATGACATTTCCTTCTGCCAATAAATTGCAGTGCAATCAGAAGTAGCAACAGGGGTCCTGCTTCTGATTGTTGCACCACTGCTTGCTTGCAGGAAGGGGCTGGAAATATTACCCTGCTGTATCCCTTTCACCAGCAAAACACAGCTCCTTTGCTTGCAGTAACTGCTGGCTATCAAGGAAGGTCTGAGGAATCAGATCAGGAGACATACACATTTGTAACAATGTCTGTGACGCAGGATCTTGCCCAAAATTTATGTCATTTTACATTTTAATATTTTATATTTGCATAGAGGAATTCATATTCCCTTGTGTATTTTTGCATATTTCTTATTTCTTTCTCTTTTTTTGCTAGTTTCTGCCCTATGCTCCAGTCAGTAGGTGTTCCATGAAGCAGATGGACAGAATGCAAGAGCTGTCACATAGTTAAGCCAGTTCAGGTCAGTAACAGGTTATCCAACAGGATGAAAGAAAAAGCAAGAGGGTCGTTGTCAGCCAGTCTAGCAATATATTCATAATCCCTACATAATAGACCTCCCAAACCTACTTTACTGAGCATTGGTCACACTGAAATAAGGAGGTCAGTTCTGGTGGAGATCAGGGTTCAGGAGGATGACATTTCTACCTCCCACCCCTGAGTGAGAGAGGCTGCAACAGTCAGAAGCAGGACCTCTGTTGTAATTCCTTGTCAGAGCCTTGATCTCTGTAGAGCCAGTGGCAGAAAAATAATTCACTCATATGCTGATTGCCAATTGAATGTACCACCTTTTCTCAGTGCTGCTAACACCCAGTAAAGTAGACTGGGGTGAGGTGGGGGGGTTGGGCCACAAAACACTACTTTGTTACACATAACTAGCTAAGTAGGCAATGTAGAATTCCGATGAATAACTATTACTACTACTACTACTTCCATCAGCCCTAGCTGGCATAACCAATGGAGGGGGATGACGCAGTCCAACATCATCTGGAGAGCCACTCATTTGTCTGTGGCTGTTACACGTTACTTATCAGTATGTGCCATTTTGAGAAGAGAAATACAGAATTATGTGTTTTTAGTTTAGCACCTAAATCTTTAAATGCAATCCACATTTTGGAAGGGACTTCAAAAGCCATCTACCCAAATCCATGCAGTAAAGCAGATCCCTCCACAAATCGTTTTAAGGGCATTAGAAACAATACCCAAAAATACTGCTGTACGTCTGTGTGACAGGAATGAGTTATCGTTGCTGTGGAAACCTTAACTTTTTGAGGCCCCAATTTTGAGAATTGCACAGGCATGTAATTTGCCATTGTCATGATTGTATGAGAAATTGTTGGCACTATACGGACACAGAAACAGTTAAACATCCACACCAATAGTTGGCATTTGCAGCCACTGTGACCTCTAGTTGTCCCCACAGTAGGAGAGCAAGCCAGGCCATGGGGCACACATGTCTTATTGGAGATTTGATCATCACATCTAAAAAGTTTCAACAGGAGACAAATTTGAAACCGAGTGATAAATGAGGGGCAAAAAAAAAAATAGCATTGCTCACCGATTCACTTTTCTGAGTGTTGTGCTGTGCTGACACACCCAGTCATAATAATATTTAATCCAGGAGTAATGAACTTTAGGCCCTCCAGGTGTTTTGGACAAGGTTTTCAATAACCCCTTATCATTGGACATCCTGGGTACAGCTGTTTCGAGCTGTGAGAAACATTTTCCCACTCCTGCGTTAATCCTTTCCTCAGGGCAATCACCATAGATGTCACTGAATCCACACATTATCAGAAGAGCATTAAAATGGGAGTTCTAAGAAAAAAATTGATACCACTTTAATTACAGTGGATCCATCCCATATAATTTGTAATTTGGTGAAATACCTAGATTTCTCTGCCAGAAGGAATCACACTGTATTACTTGGGGAGGGAGAGGTTAGACTTTGACATTGATTTCCAAGGCTGGGCTATCACTTTCAGATCCTTGCTATGGGATCATGACCTGTGAAATGATGATGTTTGATCATTCAGTCCAATGGACTCAGAATGAATCTACACAATTATTGCAGTCTGATACTAGCCAAACTATCAGGACTCCATTTTATGAGATCCTGGGATTTGCATTTGGATGACTGATTTAGAATTCTCTGCTGGAGAATGCTAGTCCATTCCCCAGATCTACAGCACCAGTGTGGTCTAGCAAAGAATTCCAAGCCTCCATATAACTACAAACCTCAGGATTCCACAGGATAAAGCAACAAAAGTTAAAATAATTAATATAAATGTGTAGCATAGATCCATACTGAATTTTGCTAGGATAGAAACTTTCATAAGGATTTTAATGATTAATTTTATTATGTGGCTGTTTGCAGGGGGTTGTTTTATTTTGTTGCAACCCAAGCAAATGTGACTAAGGTAGACGCTTAAATTTCCAAAAACTTTTTGACTAAATCTTTTAAATCCTAAGAATTACAGGATAAGATGATAGATCCTTTTATGTCATTAAACAACCAAACTAGATGATACATGTAAATGAATAGTTATCACAATGGAAGAAAGTAACTAGTGGGGTTAGAATCATAGAATCATGGATCCATGGGATTAGCACTTGAATTTGATATGGATCCATGGATAAGCAACAGAATGATTGCTTATTTAGAGTAGTGAAGGCTGATCTGAATCTTAAAGAGATCTAAAGCAATGCTATTCAAGCTGAGGGGCAATGGACCAGTGGACCAGTCCCTGACATATCTGCTGCTGATCCCTGAAGGCTTCCAAGAAAGAAATAAACAGCTGTAACCAATGGGCACAAATACGGTGCCATTCTTGAGCACACTGGGGAAAAAAAAGGTGCTGGTCCCCACATGAGATAGCTTAAGAAGCACTGACCTAAAGGGTTACTTAGGCCCTTTCCACACGTGGTCGCGAAATCGCGTAGGGACGGTTCGGGCGGGTTTTATTTGTATCTGCGCAATGGCGGATTATTTTTTAACGTTCCACACAGCTCTAGCGTGTTCCGCACTAGCATGTGTCTGCAGATCCACACTGAAATTTGGATTTCATCTCCCGCTCGCTTCCTAACCACGCCCACTTCGCCCCGTGATTGGCCGGGGTTTTTTTTTAAAAAACGGCCGTGCGTCACTGCGCACGTGCGTGCTTGCGAATGTACGCACGCACGCACGCAGGGCAACGGCCCTTCGGTCCTCCCACAGTGTCCCGCCCTCCTTTTTCATGGCCATTTTGGGCCCAAAAATTTTTCTGCTCGTGAGCGTGATTCCTGGCTTTTTGGGGTGTCCCGGTTTCCTCATAGAGTTTGACCATGGACGGTGAGGTTATGGGGGAGTTTGTTAAGTGCTCTTGTGCCCCTCATGACTGTCCTGGGCATAGTGGTGGACACCATGCAGAGGCAGTGGGCCCTGACGGGGGAAAAGGAGGGAGATGCTCTACGAGGACAACGAGGGCGATTACGTGGATTATGCGGCCCTGATGAGAGGTCCCTCGCGCCGAGTCCCACGGCCCAGGAGATGGTGGGCCAGGCAGAGGATGAACCGGACCTGGTGGACCGAGGAGGTTCTGGCGAAGTGGGACGAGGATCAGTGGTTGTACCACTTCCGCATGACAAAGGCCACCCTCTTTGAGATCGCAGACCATCTGGCGTCCACACCTGCAGAGGGGGGCAGCACGGAGATGCGCCAACCCATCTCCGTGGAGGAGAGAGTGGCCGTCACGGTTTGGTGGTTGACATCCCCCCTGCTATACCGCAAGACGGCCAAAAATTTTGGGTTTTGGGTTTCCCCCAAAAGGGCCCCCGGGGATTGGGGCCCGGGCCGGGAGCAGGTGTTTCTGCCATCCACGGTGTGCCTGGGAGACTTCGGAGGGTGAGTACTTGGAAATCCAACCCCACTCTCCCACACTGCACCACTGCACGCTCTCCAGGCCTCATGGTTGCACTCTCTTGGCCATGAAACGAGAAGGGAACCCTTGGCCAGCACTCAGCATTCGCCCCACTTCTGACAGGATTTACCAACGCCCAGAAACCCATCCCACACCTCCGGGAAAGCATTGGGCATTAGCATCAGGGCCTTTCCTCCTTTCTTTTTCCCCCCTTTTCTCTTCTGCTCGCGCGTTTGCACCCTTTTTTAAAACTAGAAGCTTTTCATATGTTTTCTTCTTTTTCAGATCATGGATGGTTTCCACCAGAGGGGGTTTCCGCAGTGTATTGGGGCGGTGGATGGACGCACATTCCGGTGGGGCCCCCCCAAAAGGGTAGAGGAGAGGAATTCAAAAACCCAAGGAAAAGTGCGTTCTATACTGCTCCAGGGCATGGTGGATCATCCCGGGGAGATTTGTGGACATTGTCCGGGGGTACAGGGGGAGAACGCATGACGCTTTTGTCTTCCGCCACTCTTCCCTTTGGCATGCCATGGAGGCGGGAAGTTTGTCCCGGAGAACCCAACCATCACCATTCCGGGTGTTGAGGTTGGCCCGCTACTTGGCTGACGCAGCATACCCCCTTTGTCGTTGGCTTATAAAGCCTTAGGGTGGCCCTTTACCCGCAGAAGACTGCATAAAACAAGTTTCAAAGGTCCAGGAATGTGGTGGAGAGGGGTTCGGAAGGCTGAAGGCGCGTTGGGGTTGCCGTCTGCCCCACTGACTGTGAAAGACCCCAAACCCCCTTGGGTCATCGCGGCGTGCTTTTTGTTCTGCACAACATCTGCGAGTCCAAGGGTCATTTGCTACACCCTGATATGAGCCCCCACCACCTGTAACCCTTCCACCTTGCGATGAGGATTCCCCCCGGGCTTCCCGCAAGGCGGATAAAAAGAAGGGGAAAGGGTGAGGAGCGCAATCGCTAGCCTCATAGCCAGCGGCTGCGAATAGCGCCTTCTTCATGTTCCCCAGGCACATTTATGTTTTTGGGTGGTTGTGCATGGTCCCCCTTTAGTTCTTTTTTGCTTGTATTTCCAATCTCCTTGTTTACTAGGTTTGCAATGGCGCCATACCATGGCAAACCCCCTTCAAACATTTCCACCACGTTGTAGTTTTACCAATAAATCGTTAGACTGCAACATTGTCTAAAAATATTTATTGCGGTTATAAAACGGGGAAACAATATCAACAATGCAAACCGAACCTTAAAGCATTTTAGTGTGAATACTACTTCACATCCACAAAAGGGCAAAATTATTTTTAGCTTCCTTCCGGTTTGGTCAATTTAACAATAGGTGTGGACATCTGTAGGTGTTCTTCATTGTAAATAGGTTGGGGATCTTACTCTGGCATTTGATGGCAGAATGATTGCAAATGTTCCTTCTTACGCAATGGCTCTTGCACCGTGTGCTGTGCCATGAGTAAGCACTTCCTATTTACATCCCCCCTTTTATTTATGTCTACAATAACATAAAAGAAACCCAGAACAAATGTGGCACCTTCTGACTGGAACACTGTCAAGTATCTTAATTCAACACAATCAGGCAAACTGGTTTTTTTTTTATTAACAGGGTCAGTTCCCAACAATGGATCCAGTTATCTCAAATGACTGTAGAACTGAACCAATGACAAAAGCTCCTTCCCTTGCCAGAAATTTTTTGGTCAGGAAAACCAGCTTAATCAGTGTGATCACTGTTAAACTAACAACCAACAACAAAAAAAAAAAAAACAAACAACCCCCAAATTTTGAGCCCCAACCGGATGAAAATGGGTTTGGTTTTTACGGGCTGTAGGGTTTCCCGGGGGGTTTTTTTGGGGCGCACAACCTTCCGCGCCTCGGCTTGTTGGACCGATATTTTGGGGTGGCTTTTGGGGAATCCCCCACTTCCCTCAGGCACTGTTGGCGCCGCAACTCCAGAGGCCCCACAAGTGCAAGCGGGCCCGCCACGCTTTGGGCCCAAAGCAGCTATCCGCTGCATCGCGGGAGCACAGCTTTCAGGAGCGAGATAATTTGCTGTCGCTCCTGAGCGGCTGTGCTGGCATCCCTCTCATACAAACCCCTTTCGCTGCTCTTCCCACCGCCGTTGGTCGCCGAAAAAGTTCCAAAAACCCCACCCGGCGGAAAAGGTGTCGCTGCCGGTGGCGCTCCGGTCCCAAACCGCACATCCGGAGCCTGGACCTTGGAGACATCACTGCCGGGCTGCGCGCTGGAGCGGCGGCGGTTCCATTCCCCGCACCTCCGAGGGGACTGGAAATGATCAGAAAGTAAAGTGTTAGCAATTGTGGGATGTTTATTCTTGGAATTTTTCTTGGCAATTACATTTTTGGTGGTAAAAAAAGGGTCCTGCCTTGTGCCTGGGCTGGGATTGCCAATTGCGACGGGTGCACCGGCGGGTGGCGTGGGGGAATGAATCTTAGGTAAATTTCAGGGGCTGTTTGGAGGGGCGGCTTTGGGAAAAAGCTCGTCGGATCCGATGACAACGCTCCTAACGCATCTGGCATTGCTGCTGGGGCTCCCATTGTTTAACGAGCTCACCTTGTTCCGGGTTTAAATTTTTCCCCATTCCCTCCAAATTCCTGCCCCTGAGTTGTGCATGTATCGGGTTGGAAGAGGTAGGTGAGCGCACCACACAGAGTTGTACGGTTGCATGCATTGTGCCGTTGTTGTGTGTGTTCACCTGGGGATGAACCGGATTGCATGCTGCTCTCTCCCGGACCAGTGGCAACACGGGCGCCGCGCTGTGGGCGTTCATCTCCACTGGGGTGGAAGGTCTTTCCTCGGCCCCTGGAAGGTGAAGAGCGGGGCAAGAAAAGTTAAATTCTTGGCAGATTTAACAGTCACTGGGTGGGATTTCTCACACGGGGTTTTGCAAACTGTGGCTCACTTCTTAAAGCGAGAACAATGAAAATGTTTCCCAGATAGAACCTTCCTTGTCTTTCAGGCTGAAGGCCCCTGGTGGTTACGGTGCATGAAAGCCCAGTGGACAATGGTTTAGAAATCACCCACTCTTCTGATCTGTTTTTGGAATTGGAGCCATAAAGTGAACTGCAGCCCGGGAAATCCTTGGTGGGGACACAAGATAGAACCTTCCTGGTTGGCCCCCCCCCACACTGACTTTGGGAAAGAGCCCTCGGGGAAGGAAAAAATGATCCCCCCCTTTCCCTTTTCTTTTCTGTGAAGATTTTCCCCACTTTCATTGCTCTTGTGGGTGGCAAGAGCACAAGGGGGAAAAAAGGAAAGAAACCACATTTCAAAAGGCATAAGACAACTGGAATCCAAGTTACCTTATGCCCCAACATGTGATGGCTCATAGGTACTCGGAAAACCTGCTTTTGAAGGGTTGGACTTGCTGCCGCCCATCCCTCAGGATCCAATTTGTGAAAATGGCCTCCCTCCCCCCTTTGAATCATCCACTCATGACAAGGCAGTAAAATCCAGGCACTGCCCAGGCATTGCTGGCATGGCAGCCAAGGCTTTTGTCCGGGGCAATGGGAAAAGGGGTTTAGCCCCCGCGTGTTGGACTGTCTCCCCCGGGCACCATTACCAAGGACCACTGTTGCGCCATGGCAATGTGACAATGGCCATGGGGATTGACTGCTGAAGAGGATAACACAGCAATGGCTTCTTGGCCCCTCCGCGGATTGACCCCCAAACCCACCATGCTGTTCCTCTCCCGAGGAGTTATCCTCGTTTCCCACGAACAGGTCCTCGCTTGGGGCAACGCATCATCCCCTGGGGGAAGAAAAAGCAAGGCATAGGTTTGTGGGGGTTTAAACTTAGGGGGAAAAAAAATGCGATGATAGTGAAAAACTGCGACCTTCCCAACACGTGGGGGGCGATGCTGTTGGAGGCTCCTCCTCAGCGATCCTAAGGCTGGACACAAGCCTTGGGGGGGGGGCCTGGGGCCCCCCAAAATTCTTACAGCTCCCAAAATAGGGGCAGATGACTCTGCAGTTGCCGCTGCGCTTGTTTCCCCGCTCCCGGGCGGTACAGCAACCGCATCCTTTTTGTCTTCGTCCTACACTCCTCCGCGGACCTTCTATGGCCCCTCTTAGCCAGTTCCCTGGCAATGTCCTCGAATATTTCAATGTTTCGGTAGCTGTCCTGGAGCTCAGCTTGGAACCTCTGTTCCCCCCCCAAAATCCATAAGGTCCCTCACCTCCGAGGGACGCCAAGCCACGCCCCTTCCGCGGCTTTTCTTTCTCCGAAATTCAAAATCGGGCTCCGGGCGACTGCCAGAGTCCTGCGGGCTGGACACAAGGCTATCCATGGTTTTTTGGTGAAAATAAAGGGGCCAAAGGCAGCCGGAGCCCAACCACAGCCTTTTCCACACTCAAAATGGCCGCCTCCTTGCAGGCACTGTGTGGCTCTGTGTGATCGCGCGATCGCGCGTCGCAGTAGCGCTGGGAGACCCCCATTGGAGGACAGGGGAACTGCAGCCATTTTGTGGGTTTGGGGAGAGGAGAGGAGGGTGTTTGTTTTGGAGCTGTGGAGATTGTTGGTTACTCTTTTGCCTTATTCTAAAAAATTTTCTGCCCTTCTTTCTCTGCTCCCCCCCTTCTCTTCCCCCCCCCCTCTACTCCTTTCAGCACCTTTATCTCCCCCCCTTTGAACCCCCCCTCCCCCCTCCTGCACCTTCACTTCCTCCTTTGCCCCTCTTTATTCCCCCCGGGGCGTTTTTTCTTTCAGTGGCTGGTGTGTTTGGTTTGTTTGTGCTGTTTGTGTTTACCTGTGTGTTTGGGTGTGCTGTCTGTGTTCCCGAGAGTGTCTGGGAGTTGTGTGTTTCTCTGCTGCGTGTGGCTTGCTGTTGTGTCTGCGTGGTGAGTGCTGGGCGTGTCCTGCAGGTGTGTGAGGGTGTTGTTTGTGTGGTGAGTGTGCTGCAGGTGTTTTGTGTGGTGGTGTGGTTAGCTGTGTGTGTTGCGTGGGCGGGCAGAAGGGATGGGGGAGGGAGGGCGCTCTTTGGAGCGACTTTGAAACCAGGGAGATGCTGTCCCTCGTCCGCTGGTGTGGTGGCCTCAATGTGCTGATGCGCAGCACCAATGCCCCCAACAGGGAGTACTACGAGGCCATCGCACGGAGGCTGACCAGGGGCGGCTAGAAAGGACAGCCGCCCAGGTCAACTCAAAATTTAAAGGTGGTCAAGGGCGCCTTCTACGACGCCATGAGGCGCTTCAACGGCCACCCCCCCCGTGCCCGAAGCCCCCCTTTTTTCGGGGAAATGTTACGCCTGTGGGTCCATGCTTTGGGGGGCCTTCCTGGAGCGACAGGACCCGAGGGCACCGTAAGGGCCCTTTTCCCCCCCCCATACCTTTTGGGGACCTCGATCTATTCGAACCATTGGGGTCCCCCCCCCTGAGGGGCAAGGGTGTAATGCCCCCCGGGGCGCGGACTCAGCAAGAGTTCTGTTCTGCTTCCACAGGACGGAGAAGGCGTGGGTCGAGGGGGCCCACCAGGAGGATGTGGCGGCGGCAACATCGTCCGAAAGGGAAGGTAAGAATGTAAAAAGCTCTCGGGAGAAGTTGCCAAAATTATTTTTTTTGGGTTTTGGGCTACTCAACAGGCGAAAAATTTTCGAAACAGTTTTCAAAGTCAGAAAAGCTGTGGCAGGGTGTCAAGAAAATGCCTGCGCCAACACCACCCCGAGCAGACTTCCCCCCCTCTAAAAAGTCATTTTTCTTCACTTTTCAGACCCGCAGGAACAGCGGTCAAATCCACCGCACTCCAGCCCTGGGGAGAGGAAGGGGTGGGGGCAGCACGAACCCTCCCGTCCCCGCCAGGAACGGCTTGGGTCGTCGGGGAGGAAGTTGAGGTGGTGGCGGAGGGAAGGGAGGGCCCAAAACTCAAAGTCCCCCATTTCCCCCATGCTTTGCTAGTGGAGGACCGAACACTCTCCCTCACTCCTTCTCTTTCAGTTGCAGCTGGTGTCATGGAAGGTGGCAGCGCCAGCGAGGAGGGGTCGGTGGGGCGGATCCCCGGGGCCATCCCCGGCAGGTAAGAAACCACACAATTCTTGTTTGGTGCCATCTGCAAATCGAAACCAAGATAGTCAACCACGCCCGCAATGTCTGATTTTTCATTTCTTGAAACTTCAACAGGGCCTCGACACCAGCGATGCCTATCGCCTGTGCGGGCCGCGCTGGAACAGGTCAGGGAGTTGGAGAACTCACTGAAGAAATTTGTACGGGATATTTTCGGCCGGGTTGGGGTGGCGGCCGTCACAGCGCATGGAAAGGGGCTGGGAATGACGCTTTACATTTCTTTCCCTGCAGATGAATCTGCACAAAGGTCGATACTGGACCTGTCACAGGCCCTGGAGGGGCAGTACGGGGACATGAGGCGCTCCCCCAGGTCGCTCCGGGCAGAGCTGCGTCGGGGTGCGCGGCCACTGTGAGGGGGCATCTTGAGGGGGAAAAACCCAAACTTGCGGGTTTTGTGAATATCTGTAAATAGTTATGTATGTATGTTTGGTTTTGAAAAGTTTTACACAATGATATTAAATTTTTTACATTTCTATTGTGATGGTTCAGTTTGCCTTTTTTGACCCCGCACCCCACATTCAACAAGCTGATTAGCGAGAAATCTTTGGGGCCCGGGTTTCAGCCTCTTCCGAGCCACCTGCAGGGACGCGGTTCCCGGGTTCTTTTCCCCCCGCTTTCTGGCCAGGTGTGCAGCCCGGTGTCCACGCAGCGCCCGCAAAGAGAGGGCCCCCTTTAGGCGCTGCTGCCCCCATGGGCCGCCTCCCCTCCCCACCCCCCCGCAGGTCCTTGGGGGGGCCTTGGTGGGGGTTCAGCCCCTTGACCCCCTGCAGGGGCGGCCAGGGGCCCTCCCCCCCGCTTTTGGCCAGGTGTGCAGCTGGTGTCCACGCAGCGCCCGCAAAAGGGGCCCCCTTTAGGCGCTGCTGCCCCCATGGGCCGCCTCCCCCCCCCACCCCCCCGCAGGTGCTTGGGGGAAACCCTTTGGGGGCGGTTGCAGCCTCTTCCGAGCCACCTGCAGGGACGCGGTCGGGTTCCCCCCCCCCAGCTTTCTGGAAAGGGGTGAGCTGGTGTCCACGCAGCGCCCGCAAAGAGAGGGGCCCCCCTTTTGGGCGGGTGCTGCCCCCATGGGCCGCCTCCCCTCCCCCCCCCCCAGCAGGTGCTTGGGGAACCTTGGTGGCGGTTCCCGCCTCTTCCGAGCCACCTGCAGGGACGCAGTCGAGGTTCTTTCCCCCCCAGCTTTCTGGCCAGGTGTGCAGCTGGTGTCCACGCAGCGCCTGCAAAGAGAGGGCCCCCTTTTTTGGCGCTGCTGCCCCCATGGGCCGCCTCCCCTCCCCCCCCCCCCAGCAGGTGCTTGGGGAACCTTGGTGGCGGTTGCAGCCTCTTCCGAGCCACCTGCAGGGACGCGGTCGAGGTTCTTTCCCCCCCGCTTTTTTGGGAGGTGTCACTGGGGGTCCAAAGCAGCGCCTGCAAAGAGAGGGCCCCCTTTAGGCGCTGCTGCCCCCATGGGCCGCCTCCCCTGGGGCCTGGCAAGAGAGGACAGCATTTAGATGTGTTCCCGCTCCACCCGTCCTCGCAGCTTGCTCGCCAGAGTGCCTTGCGAGCTCCCTTTTAAAAAATGGGCCAGCACCACCCCCCCCCCCATCTGCACACTTTTTGGGCCCCCCCTGCCACCTGCCCCAGTTGCCTCCACGCTCAAGTCACATCAGGGCAAATGGCATGAGAGCCCCCCGAGCACTGTTCCATAGCCGGCCCCCAAAAACTTTTTTTAAATGTAACAATTCAAAAAATAAAAAAAAAGGGATATTTACAATTGGACCCCTGAACAGCCCCCACACTGCCCAGCTTTCATCTTGCTTTAATTCTGGGGCCCCCCCCCCCCTGGTGTGTCCACCCCGGCTTCCCCCCAGCTGGAGACTGCTCCCGGGCTTTGTAGGCCCGAATTCCTCAGAAGAAAAGGGGATTTTGCATTACATATCCCTGGGCAGCCCCCCCAAGAAGTCATGAGCGCCCCAAACCCATACCCCCCGGGGGCCCCCCCAACCGCCAAGAGGCCCATGCGCTTGTGTCTCCATATGATTTGAACTGGTAAACATACTAATAAGTGGAATAACCCACGTACCAAAAACCTCCCCTTTTTCCTGTTCTTCGCCGCTTACCGAGTAAAACAAAAATGGCGGCGTCCGGGTCCCTTTTGGGGCGGGGGCCAAACCGCCGAGGCCCCGTCACGCCCACGTCCCCGCCCTCTGCGGCTCCCCTGGGCAACATTTTTATTGAGCTTCCACACACGTCCGCAGGTGCGCACAAACCCGCATCTCGGGAAAAAAACCACATTTTTAAGGTTTTCAAAAAGTGCGCACTTACGCAAGTTCGGACCGTGCCTATGCGGATTGACGTGTGGAAACAAAAAAAAAATGCGACCCAAAAGCACCACAAGGTGTGGAAGACCTCCATTGGAGGTCGCATTGATTTGGATTATATACCCGTGTGGAAAGGGCCTTAAAAATTGGGAAAGGAAAAAATGACAAATGAGATTGAGATTCAGTGTAAAAATTTAAAATGATGAACACAGGTACAAAAATTCACCTTCCAGCAGCAGGACTGGAGATCCTGTCGGTTGAAGGTTTTTTCCTAGCCTGCCCCAAAATCTAGCAAGACCCACAAATCTCCACTCCTCTAGGTTTTCCCCAAATCACTGTCACATAAATGGCTGCCTTTCTGCAGCAGCTGACCCAAGAATCCCAAACTTCTATCTATAGACAGTGATCAAAGCTTAGAGTCAAGGACCAGCTCAGCACCACAAACTGATTATGCAAGATCAGGGGCTTTGTGAAAGGGATAAAACTTTTTGGGGTTATTTTTAGAATGCTTATTGTTAAGTAAGGATAGAGCTCCCATCCTTGGCTTCCAATGTTGGCATCATTCCCAGTCAGCAAAGCCAGTAGGCAGGGCTGATGGGGGGGCTGAGTCCAACAAAAATCTGGACAGCTACAATTGCGAATCACTATCAAAGAGACTAAAGACTCTTTTAGAAACAAAATAATTGACAACACACCTTTCTTATGCTATTATGTCAAGAATCATCTTGTCATTGTACACCACCATCCTTGATGTGTTACCCAGAATCAACGTATTTAGGAAGAGATGGGTCTTTCCATTTTTGTAGCATAACTGTCTAAGATACTAGTGATGCCTTTCTTAAAAAACCAGCATATTCAGAATTTAAATTGTGTTGAGTCATAAATACTAGTATGTGGAATGGTGACAAGGGATAATATGAGAGTGAAAAGACACAGTATTCATTTGATGGCCAGTGATTACTTAGGATTTGTCCTGTAGCCTAGGTGTCTTTGTGTCCTTTACCCATAGTGCTTGACATTTGTTGGCATCAGATTCAGAGAATGTCATTATTTCTTTATAAAAGTATGGGTTTGGAAAGTTTCCAAGAACTCATGGTGACAGACAAGCAGAAAGGACTCTGTAGTAACTATTGTGTCAAAATGTAGCAGTATGCAGATGTTCCAGCTGGATGTATTGTCATTGCCAGAAGAAAATTTGTTCTCTTGCTACTTTGCTTGCCTGCTTGGTACAATAGGTCAGTAAAGTCTAGGAATGTATCCTCAGCTCCAGTCAACTGGTTTTAACTAACCATCCCTCAGTAGTCCAAGCTTCCAAAACAAAATACTTCTTCCATTATAAATCATAGTTTGCTCCATTAACATGAGGCACTTTTAAGATTTAAATCCAATTGCTAGCCTCAACTAAAGTGGATTCATTGAATCGGTTGCTAAATGGCAAATTAGCACTAATGTAAATCCCATTCAATGGTCTGCCCTCACTGGGATTAGCAATTCAGTTTAGGCATTTAGGCATAGAGCAGTGGTTTCCAACCATGGATCCTTGGATATTGTTGAACTTTGTCTCTCATCATTCCTGACCATGGTCATGCTGACTTGGGCAAAAGGAACTGCTGTCCCGCAACTTTTGGGAATAGAAAGTTGGGAGCCACTAATTTGGAAGTTTTCCAAAAATTCTTGCCAAGCAGCTGCAATTGTGAGGACAACTTATGTGAGATGCACAATTGCTTGCAATTTGTTAGCTAGGCATTAGGGTCAAAGGATTAAATTCTAGAACACCCAAACATTGTTTCCAGCTTGAGCATCTTGTATAAAGAAAGAACCAAAAGACTAACAAGCAAGAACATCAAGAGCTGCTCCAATTTATATTTGTAATGTGCTCAATGGACAGGCCTGGCATGAGCAAGTTGCTTCCTTAGACAAGTGCCAGAGACCTGGCAGGGCCTACTGCTGTGAATACCAGACTGCCACCACACCTGCCGCAGGTGGGGTGGATAAACAAGCTCACTGCTTCTCTGACTCTGATAGTGAGTGGAAAACAACCTTGGAAATTGGCACTGATCAAAGCAACTGAGTTACATGCCTGAACACACAGGCACAGTCCTCTTAAGGATGCCAGTTCCCTCCTCAGTATATCTGCAGTTGATCGGCTGGAAGCAAAAGCACCATCACATTCACAGAGCTAATCAGTTCTGGCATTTTAACCAGATCTTCAAAAAGTTACATTAGGGCATTAGAATCCCCAGATTCTGGGGCTTGTAGCCCAAGAAATCATTTTCCATTCTTCTCATTCAAGTAACATTGACCCTCCAGAAGCCATCATGTGAGAGCAATGCATTTATTTATTCTGAGCTTTGAATTTTTACTTTGCAAAGTGATGTATTACATTTTAGTCATTAATTTCTACAAGTAATGAGTTGCATGCTAACGTAATGATTAATGTAACACATTATTAATGTGTTGTTGTTGTTGTTGTTGTTGTTAAAAAAGTAAAAATTGCCCAACATCCTGCCCACAATAGGATTTAAGAAGAAACATGGCTCCTTAATGCAAAAAACTACGATTTATCTCATTTGTGCTAAAACATTTAAATGTATTGATGTTGGCTGTGACAACTTAAAAAGAAAGGTAATAGCTGACACATTAGCCTGAATACATTACTTCCACACTCTATATTTATGTTTAATTGCCTGATATAAGTGTCTGTGTGTCTATGTGTGCTCACATCTCAGTTCAAGAGTGACTTTGGTACAATATGCTCAGCTCATAGCCCTCCAGTCTGAGCAAGGACATTTCAAAAACAGGTCATGAGATGACATGAATGCTACTTTCTGTGCGGTCAAGCCAATGGATTCCACTGATGTCTCCTCAAAGTGGCAATGGTTTTCTAGGTTTCTTCCAGAGATACTAGAAGTCTTCTTCTGCAAAAAATCTTCCTCTGAATGCCAAGGTTATGACTTGTGGAAAAACTTCGTTTTTTCTCTGAGATAATTAGTTTAATCCAAGCTATGTTCAGCATGAATCTGAACTGATATTAATAATCTCCAGGAACTGCTGAAGGCTCACACAAGGGCAAGTAAAATAGATACGAAGAGGTTCAATTTTATTTATTCCCATTTGGGCACTCTCCTAGACTGCATTTTTACAAGTGATTTTTTAAAAAGTATGTTTAAAGGTAGTACAGACCTCTTACTTTTATGAGCAGAACTGAATGGGATTTCTTTCTTTAAATGTGTTTCCATTAGGAACCGTCCAAGGACCTTTTAAGTTGTTTCAGATCAAAGACACCCAGCATCAGGGTTGGTTCTTTGCACATTAGAAAACTGTGTCATGCTGCTAAACAGAGTTATATAACTCTCCTCCTTTTTGGTCAGAGTAAAGGGAAATATAAAGAACGATTTGCTTGCAAGCCTGTTTTTAAAATGGCAGAATCATCATCATCTTTTGGTGGCACATTACATTAACAGTTTTTTTCCCCCAGATACACACTTTTCAAGACATTAGCAATTGATCCTGTTATAAAAGCAGCCTTAATAAAGACAGCAGGAAATTAACTGTGGACTTTTTTTAAAAAAAAATTGGGCTTCTCTTCCTTAAAAAACTCCTTTGACATTATTTCAGTTCATTATATGGATTTTACTCATTTATTTGTTTTTAAGAAGGGTAGTTGTCCATGAAATACCATTTTTGGAACAAGCAGATTGTTCCAAGAAGCACATAAGTACAATTTTGTTCCTGCCATCCCATTATGCCTTCTGTCATTCCTTCTTTCTTATTAGAAAACAGCAACAAAGACAATAGCACAGCTTGGAATTGTCCATGGCCATCGTCCATGCTTATTCATAGGAAGCAAATCCACACAGTTTTCATTTTTACTTTCTTCTCTTTTTTACATCTCATCACTGTTTGTACAGAAGCTACATTTGCAGAAGTACGCAGTAGGTAATCACTGATAATATATAGGAAGATGGGGGGTGGGGTTAAAAAATTAGAAGTCGTCAAGCATACCAGCACAAACACAATCATCCTTATCCTCTCAAAAATATTACATACAATAACTTCCTCCTGACAGATTTTGCATTTCAGTTATATTATAAATCGCTGTATCCTTTCTTTAGTTATAGTTTTGTTGTAGTTGATTTCTTTTTTAGTATTTACATATGCGATTGTCTTAGCCAAATCAAACTTCAAGGCTCGCGATCACTGTATCTCCCCAAGTGTTCGTAAGATAAGATATAACCGCATCCCATTCATTAATAAATTTTTCTAATATTCCTCCTCCTAATAATATTGCAAGTTTGTCACATATATCATTTCTATTCATTTCAAAAAACAGTCTTTTTCTGTAGGAAGTGTTTTTTGCTTCCAGTTTTGAGCAAATGTAATTCTGGCAGTTGTTGTCATACAGAATAATAGTTTTCCAAATCTTTTTTCAAGTCCATGTTACAGGAAGATGGTTTGTGGAAGTCCATGTTACAGGAAGATGTCAGCCACATGTCTGATCTATGAAGATTTCATCTGCATACAGTTGTAAAACAAGGCAATGTGAATTTGTGAGTGAAAATGAGTTGTGGGAGGTGCCTCCATCCCAAAATTTTGGAGGGAAAACCACCATTATCACACCATTCCAGAAACCAGCCTTCTATACCTTTTCAGCTGTAATGTGCAAAACCTGAGGGCCTTTTACACTACACAGTTACAGCATTTTAACTGCCTTGGGTCTGACCTATGGAATCCTAGCACTGTTGTTTGATCAGAGGCATGAGAAGACTGTCTGACTGGGAATTCTAAATACCCCTCCCTATGCAAACCCAAGGATTCCATAGAATGCAACCATGGCAATTAAGCTGGAACCATAACACTATGGCCGTGCAATGCAAAAAAGGAAGCTGATCGGGAAATGACATCTAGAATTTGTGTGTGTTTGTTTATATTTATTTATTTATATATTTACCCACCAAGGGGACTTTGGTGAGCCTTTCAGTCAGACCCCTGCAACTGATCTTAAAGTCTAAGAAGGATTCTACAAATTATACAAATGCAGTCATTCCTTCAGAAAATTCAGTTCAGTTCAACTGCATTTGTTTTTTTTGCAAGCGTTCAATGTATTCACACTCTCCAATTGTACAGTTATCCTGCTCTTCCAACACTTTTAACATGTCCCAGTTTCAACTCCCACTTTCCTTCTTTTGTTTGTGGCTTACTCCAGTTGATGCAAACTGAGCTCAAACTGCAAAAGTTGCTTGCACTCAGTTAACTCAGCAGAAGGGAGAAGAGAGAAGAGGGCACAATCTTTTCCTTTCCCTGTGGGCTCAGGCAAAAGCACACTGCTACGGCCTCCCCTAGCTAGTCTGTTCTTCTTCATTAATAACCTTGGTCATCTTGAGCACACTCTGATGTTGCTTGTCCACATGTGCTCTGGTTTTCATGTGTGAATGCTGGAAGATTTGGTGTATTGGTGTTTTATGGGTCCCAAATTGCATAAACATTTGTGTTGGGTCCCAAATTGCATAAACATTTGTGTTGGGGAGAGGACAAATCCTGCAGCAGGGCCCTTCCTATCCACTGCTCAGTTGTTCTTCATGAATCAGCCAAGTGTCATGGGAGGGGCCTGATAAGGGGGTAAAAAGTCCAAACCTCCCCTCCTCCAATTTTTTCAGCTGAGTGGTGAGAAACAGCTGAGCAGCAAAGAGAATGGGAACAAAAAGGGGTGGCACCCAAATAAAGGATGAGACCTAGAAGGAGAGAGGGGCTGAATTGGTGAGACCCTGGTGAGCCACTAGCACCTCATTCCTGACTTCTACATTTCTAAACCTCAATTACCAGTATGGAGGTTCCACTGAACTCAAAGGTACAAATTTCTCTGTAAGCATGTTTACCAAGGCTTCATAAACATCCACTTATTCAAGTGAACTGATTACCATTCCTGACGTTAAATAGATTTCAATGAAACATTTACATATCATACTCCTGTTCAAATGTTTCTGAAAAGATTGCAGATTTCAGAAAGCCTGCCTTCCATTTTGGAACATCATGATCATTATTTCCTTTATACAGTATCCCACCTTTCCCCCAATATTGAGACTAAAGATAGCTTAAAAATTATGACAGATGCCATCAAAAATTCTTAACAGAGTCATAAATAAAAGTATTCAAAAAGTTATTATCAAAATGCAGTTGAATTCTGCATAGAATTCAAACTAATTAAAACAAGTCTGTTAAAAATGGGGGAGCCTACCCTGCTTGGACTGAGCAAGTATATTTTCTTCTGATTTTTGGCAGTGACCTTACACAGATCCAGTGGGGTCAGATGTGTCTTGCAAGGCAGCTACGATCAGCAGTGGTCAACAGCTAGCACTGCCACATTCACCCTTCGTGAGAGATTTAACTGTCTTGTCTTGGACCAGTTTGCGATGATTTGCCCTCCTCTACAAGTGAGTGTTTCATTGCTGGAATTCAAAAGCCATGTGCACCAGGGCAGGTGGTGGCTTCTGGGTCAGTGGGGCAACAAATCCATACTGGGTTTTAGTCTGCACTTTAAATGATATAACTAAGAGGCTGAACACTGGCCCTGAAACAGATTCAGGACCTTTGAAGTCTAGGCTAAACGCCAGGGTAGATTTGCCATGCAACCGACATGAAAGCCTGCCACTGTTGGTAATTATGTGCCGAAACTGAACATTCAGTGCAAGTCCCAACACATCAAAGAGGCTTTAGCAATAGTAAATGTGTTTAAGAATGAAGCTGAAGACTTTTCTGCTACTAGCACAGTCACATTTTATGGCTTCCTGTGGTCCCAAAAATCTTCCCTCTGTCCCTGTACTTTTGTCTTCTTTGTGTTACATGGGTTGGCAGTGTCCTGCATACACACACTCTCCTTCCCTCTGTTTGCTTTCTCCTTTTGAATCTGTGCACTGGGATGTTTCTTTCAATGGCATGAGCTTGTTGGAAAAAGCAATTCATTTTTCCTTTCCTATGCTCCCCTGCCCACTCAAAGCTCCTTATACTAAATCTATACAGACACAATTAGCATTATTCATATTCCATATGCTCAGATCACTGGTTATGCATATTAAACTGTTTTCAGCCCCCAGGCATTTTTAGATAACAGCATTTTACAGAAATGTGCTAGAACAGCAAAGACTGTCTGAAATGCAATGGCAAGGCTACTGGAGGTTTTTCTCCCATATTCTCTTAAAGGGAAATGTTTGCCTTTCTGTGTCACTAGACATCAGACAGCACTCAGACGTCTGAGGGACTCATTAGACCCTCATTGCCTGAACTTCCATTTCATAGCAAGTTTGGTTACGGTTATCAAGGGATGGTCTGTCATTTGAAAAATCTGCCACCAGTGGCATGCCTGATTCGTTTATGCTCACTGAATTGTACCCGGTGGTAAGGTTGTTTGGGGAGCTGGCTATTTGGAATGCAAGTGCAACTTGATGGCAGGTTGCTAGGCAACACCAGTAGTACGTTAAGTGTGAAACCCAGCATAGTGGTGTGGCAAGGGAAGAGGCTTATGGATGATAGGAATTATAGGAAAGCAGAGAGTCTATTTGTAAAGAGGGCCTTCAGTGAGATCTTGGCCAGAGAGGGTGGCTGGGTTGTGTTTAAGCAGCTGAGAAAAAGTTGCAGAGAAGTGGAGTCTATGTCTGGGAGTTATTGGCATAGTCTGTCAGAAGTTTGAACTGGTTAATGTAAAAACACTGCATTTTACACGAACTTTGACAAGATGCTTTATTTCTAATGTTACTGCAACAAAGGATACAATTTGTTTTATACCTACTGAGTCAGCCCATGTTATCTAAAATCACTGGTAACAAAAAAGAATATGCTACCTTAAACTAATTGGTTCTGAGGGAACACTTAAGACCCTAGCACTTTTACATGAAAGTTGTGTTTAAAGGATGGGGTTAAGCTAAGCATTACTGTCAAGGTGCCTTATTAAGTTGAACCTGTGAAGCCAATCTAGTGAAAAAATAAGGGCCTGTCACTTACCCATTCCCCACAATCACTGTAGGAAAATTGTACATTTTCACATGATAAGCATGGTCTACCTCATCATGGAGGAGCTGATCAGTATGACAGATTCAGACAACATGTGGTCTCAAGATAGCCCTCCCTAACCTTGTGCCCTCCAAACATCTTCAATTACAACTCCCATCAGCCATGCTTATCATGGTGAATGTTGCAGGATCATGGAAACTGAAGTCCAAAATATCTGGAGGGTACCAAACTTGAAGAGGCTGGTCTCAGAGCATGGCACTTGAGATCTAGTATACCCTTGACCAAAGAACGGTACACTCCTTCTATCTGGGATGATTGTCCTCTTCCACTGAGCATGCAGCTTCGAGAGGGATGCACGTAGAGTGGTGAGGGAGGAAGGGGACACCCGCCTAGCCAGCCAGATCAGCCGAATCAACCCTGGCGATCAATGGGGTGACAGATGTCACAGCCAGATCACTCTCGCATCCGAGATCTAGTATTGCAAGCTAAATGGAGGTGGGGGAGCTAATGACCAAAGATTTTCATTCCATCCTATGCTACCCTTGTGGAGTCGTGCAGTCAGATATTTCTTTGAGCCACTGGAAGTATTAATGGTTGAGGGAAGTAGACTTGGAATTAAGTGTGCCTTCCCTCAAAACGCTGGTTATTAGAAAGCAAGTCTCTCTCTCTCTCTCTCTCTTTTTTTTTTTAACACCCAAGCACTCTTTTTCTCTTTTGCACTGGATTTTGCATTAGATATGTCCTGTTTCTTTTATTTTCTTTTTATGTGGTCCCATTTTTTCCTACTCTGTCTGATTCTTCCAGTTTTAAAGGGAAAAAAAGACCAGAACTGTATACCTTGTTTTTCTATGCTACATAGTCAATTACCTTTTCAGTGAGGGTGTGTCAATGGACAAGCCAATTAGTTACACTTGGGAAGGCTCAAATAATCCATGTCTTGACTTAGAGAAGCTCATTCTTTGTTTGATGTCTGCTAGTGTGCACTTTGTAGACAGGTGGTGCTTAGCTCAGGAACTGTGGATGTCAGTTTCCTTACAAGCACCAAGCTGAGATGGCAAAAACTGGAACAAAATTGGGGAGGAAAATACTAATTCACTTACAGAAGACTGAAAGAAAAGGAGAAGTTCATGAAGATCCAGGCACTTGGCTGTTTGTATATGGCTTCTCAGAAGTAAGCCCCTATCGGTTCAGTGGACTTTATTCCCAAGTAAAGGAGTATAGGATTTTTCTACTAATTTGAATGAGGACTTTAGTCAGTCATGTGAGAAAGGTTAGAAAAATGAATATAGGACTCATATTCTGTTATATCTACAGAAACAGTGATGACTGTGTTTTCAGTCAAGGTCCACTTGTATCTTTATACTCCATTTCCTGTGTAGCTCTCATTTCTCAGACAAATCTATGGCCTTTCCTCTGAGCTTTGCCACTTCCATTTGCAAACTGGGGCTCACAAAAATGAGGGCTTTATTATTGTTGTACTTCTACTAACACAGATGGAGAGAGGTGCTACTGGGATTTTTCTGCCTCAGATGTCAAAATAATTTGCTGTTTCAATAAACCTTAATGTGGGAGCACTATTCATTGTTCTACTTCAGGCAGCAAAATTACTTGGACCAGCTGTGTTCATAGTGAGTCCTTTATAGCAGCACATATTCATGACAAAGACTGCAAGCCCATTGTTCATATACAATACTCACCACATCCTAATACTAATAACACTATAAGCACTCCCTTGAATCATCTAGTTACTAGTTGGTCAAGGTGGTCCTTGTGGCCCCTTCCAACTCTAAGAATCTATGATTCTAAGATTTTATGACTTCAGCACATGGATCACTGACTAAACAACTACAGTTTTGAAACAGTACCTTTTGACATGTATGTGTGCATGTGCCTTCAAGTTGCCTGTCAACTTCTGGCGCCCACATGAATTTAACAGTGTTTTCTTAGGCAAGGAATACTCATAGGTGGTTCTACCAATTCCTTCTTCTGAAATATAGCCTATAGCACCTGGTATTCATTGGGAATCTCCCACTTTTGAGATACTGACTTATTATTAGACAGAAAATGCCCAAGCAGGGTTGATATAAACCTGCTAGATGGAAGATGTTTTAGCTGTGATAGTTGTGACAGATTGTACTAATTGTTTATTGTACTAATTAAATTAACTGTTTGGAGTGTTATTCCAAAGGAGAAACCTATCCCAGGGTTTACAATTTTAATATTAAAGTATAATTCCATGGGCCAGAGAGGTCCCCCAAAGGGGCATGTAGGCAGGCACGGATGAAAGACTGAAAACCAGGTCAGAACAGTAAAATCCCCCCTCATGTAGCCCCAGGAAACCTCAAGATGAGCAAACCCACAATAAACAAAGGGTCCTCAGCCCCGAGACACTGACTTGAGCAGATTAGCGTGTGTGTCTCAAGCTGAGCAAACCAGGCAGGGACCAGAAGTCACACCACAAAACACAGCCGAAGATCCAGACACTTTAGCAACACTTAATAATCCCATCATGTCAAGGAAATTGCCAATGTGGAGCTTCGTGCCCACTGCAATACCCATTGTTCTCCCCGGGAAAGGATTAGTCCTCCAAGTACTTTTTCCCCTATAAATAGTCCCGGCTTTTGAGCATTTCTTCAGATCACCCCCACTCATCCCAGCAGACCATTGCTCCATCCGTTGAGTGATCCTCTCAGCCCGCTCCGTGCTGCGTCCCACTTCTCCGCTGTTTTTCCTGGACCAAGGACTTCAGGACAAATGTGCAGTATCACCCCAGCTACACCCCTTCAATATTCCCCTATGCAGTTTCCTCTCTTTTGCTTCTTAATAGGTCTTGAGTGTGTGTGTGAGTGATTGCGTTGCTGCGTGAGACTTTCTTTCAATAAAATAATGTATTGGACATTTTCGTTTGGTTTTTGACTTGGCCTGACCCCATAAAAACTGGGTAAAAAGACCCTGCTAGGTTACTCTGCCTCTTGCATTGCTATTGCTTGTGCTCTGGCTAGTTTCCATTCCCCATCACGTGGAGCACATTGAGGTGTCCCCCAAGGGACCCCAGAAATCAGGGTAACAGGAGAGAGGATGCCCTATCATTTGTAAATGTGCCTAAAATTTTAAAATAAAGGATATTTTTAAAATCCACATTGCACACAATAGGAGAGCTTTTTTTAAAAAAAGGAAAATAAGTTACTTATAGTTAATTCCTTTTCCCAATAATGAAGTTATAACTACATTACAATTCTAATTTAATAAGAGGTAATGTCCTTCATTTCAAGTATAACTGTAATTTTTATAGTTACTTATATAGTTATTTGGGTTTGACCTCAACAAAGGTGGTAGACAAAAATCACATAGTTTAAGTACTGTGCCATCTTATATCTCATGTTTTGTTGTGGGTATTGAGGTACCAATGAGATAGATGGGAGGAGAGTATGTTTTTACCACAAGTCAATGGTCTGGAGCACTTAGAGTTTTGGGTTTGTTTGTTTTTAAAGTAACTTGGAAGGAACTATCTTAAATGTTTTTGAGAAAATGGAAGTCAAACAGATAACTCCAGAAAAAAATCTTTAGCAGCAACATAACACCTTTGTTAGGAGTCTCTACCCTGAACAATAAATACAAGTAACTACCTTTTAAAAAATGACATTCTAAACCCTCACTATAGGGATACTAACTTGGTGGAAAATACTAAGGATCTAACAGTGACTGGAAGTTGACCACTTCTGTTCAAGGTATATGAAGAGTGCAGAAGAGAGAGTACTCCCATTTCTAGCAGATGACAATGTAATTTAAGATCTCTTTCATGCAATGTATTAAGCTAGGACAGAGAGACTGTGGAAGTAGTCTTTCCCTTTCAGTACTGTATGGCATCAGCAGGAGAATGCCCCTTTAAAGAGAGCAGGCAGTGGGCAGTGAAATGGTTCCCACTGCTCATTAAAGATAAAAGGGAAGGAATTGTAAAGAAAATGGTTTTCCTTCCACAGAAATCTTGGACACCTGCCTGTTCCTTGGCAGATTCTTCTCATGACTCCCACACAAAGCACCACTGAAGAGTACAAGAGGGTGGAACACTGACTGTGGAGTGTAAAGCGACCTGCCAGGTCAGGAAAGTGCCAAGGTTACTACTAATGCCCAGATTGTAATTAATACGTAATCTACAGTATCTAATTAAGCACTTCTCCCCCAACCCCTGCAGTGAGGAAATGGCCTCTGAAACTTTTGTTTTATTTCATTCGATTTAGCAAAGCAACTGTTTTCTTTCTAGCTGCTATGAAAAGAAATACTGCCACTTCTGCTGGGCTGGTGCTGTCCTGGTTTTCGATTAGAACTGCACTTTCTCTCGCTGAAAGCTTTTGAAACAACCTGCTGTGAGCAACTCTTGGACTCTCTGCCCCAAAATTGAAGTGCAATCTTGCTAGCTCAGGAGGGATGGCTTCAAACATGACTTGCATATCCATCCAGTAAAGCCCAAAGAGGAACTTAAAGAAAAAAACTTTGCTGTATCAGAGCAAAGGAGCAACTGCGTAGTATCTTCCAAAATGAACCTGCCAGAACTTAAGATCCACAGGGGAGGGCTTTGTCTCAGTCCCACCACCTTCCCAAGTTTGTTTGGTGAATACACAAAAGAGAGCTCTTTCAGTGGCTGCTTCCACCCTCTGGAATTCCCTTCTGCAGAAGGTTAGGCTGGCCCCCTCCTTGCTCTCCTTTCACCTGTAGGCAAAGAACTTTTTGTTCAAGCAGGCATTTAATGTGCAATGCTTGCAGGGAGCTTTCTTATGGGAGTGCTTTATTTTTGACTTTTGTGTATTTCTAATGATTTTATACTGTCTATAACCTATTCTTTTAAGGTGATTGTTTTTAATGGCCTTTAAAACACTATTGTTAGGTTTTAGTCAGTTCTTTTTGTGAGCCACCTTAGAGAAAGGAAATGAATAAAAATTAATAAGTAATAAATAGTGGCTGTACTGCTGGGCTACAATCTGCTGCACATGCAGTTCACCTTGATCCAGTCTCCCTCACTTTCTCTTCATTCTTGATCCTTCTTCACAGATTTGTGAGGATAAATTTGGCAAAAAAAGAGATGCATTGAACTTGTTGGTGGAAATGTGGGAAGTATAAAGAATGAATGAATGAACATCTGCTCTAGCATTGCTGCTTCCTCCAGTGGTCAGCAAGATTCCTTCAGGCTCAAAGGCAATAGTTCTTTGACCCTGTTGCACCCTACCAAGTAGCACTTAATTACACATTGCCTCCAAATCAGGGATACCCACAAGGGCAGCCGGTGGCTCTCGTGTTCCTAAGGTAATGAATCAACTCCTCAGCTTTTATTCTGAACTTAAAGGAACTATCCAAGATCCTCAACCAGATTCCTAAGATAGTGAGCATGTTTGATAATTCCTTTAGAGTATGAGCTCAAAAGTGGAGTACAGTCATTGCCCACTGACTGGGAAGTCACTAGCTGCCATCTGAGGTTCAATATAGCCATCATGGCCATCTAGTAGCCATGAACAAATATATCATCCAGGAATTTTAACACAGAGCCATATATGCTGGCTCTGCCTCAATGTTTCTATACATACTAACTTTATCTGAGTTTTGGGTTCTGAATCTGCTGATAATTAAATTCATTAGATGATCCTAAACACATATATGATTAAAGGAGGGGGAAAAACATTTGTCTCTTTCCACAGAGGAAAACATCATTTTCTCCTCAATTCTACACAAAAAAATCTTGTCTCAACCATATATATTGCTTGCACAATTATTCTAAACATGCTAGCAAAGGAACCACATGAGAGACAGCCTAGACCCTAATTGGCATGGGAGTAAACACAGGTTGTGCCAATCCAGTGGCACAATCCAATTTCATAACCTACTTTGGCTGTTCCCAGAAGAACCCTCTGCAAGAGTTTCAGGGGATACAGAATATGGCTCAAACAGATTAGGAGAGCACATCAGTTTTCTGGGCTGCTGACTAGATACTTTAGGACATATCTAGGAGCTCTTTCGCATAACACAATCCTAGCATGATTTGTAGTTTTGTGAAGTATTTAAAATTGTCTGCCAGAAAGCTTCATTGCATCTCCAAACTAAAAATCCTAGGATTCCACAGGATGTAGCCAGGGCAGTTCAAGTAGAATCATAGTACTATGATTTCATAGTGGTGAAAGAATCCCAGGTGTCTGGAGTGTGTGTTATATCCTGAAAGACCAGTGCAGGTTGAGATATCCACAGCACCAAGGCCAGGGGTGAGCAATCTGTGGTGTTTCAAAGGTTGCTAGACCACTTTTCCCACTGCTTCTAGTCAACAGTCAATGATGAGGAATGATGGGGATTGTAGTCCAACATCAGAGATTCCACAGATAGGATTTCCCAATCTCCACTGTGATCACTGAAAGAACTGGTGTTCTGTCCCCCCTCCCCCGGCAACTATCTGGCCATATCAATCCCAATGCAATGTGTCAAGATCTCTGTATGGTTGACATATAGCAGCTACCATTCCATTTACATGATGCATGTCAGTACTTCAGTGGTTCTTAGTTCTGAGACAGCCTGAATTTAGAACCAGTGCTGGGAAGGAACATAGGAGATATGTTGCCCAAGGGATGAGACAAATAAGAAAGAAGAATTGCTTGCTGCCAGAAAACCTACCAATGATCTCTATCTTTCAAGAGGTACCAGCTGTTAGATAGAAAAGCCAAGGCAAAAGCTATCAGCCCACAGAGATGCAGACCATTTCCCTTTCTAAAAAAGAAAAAGAATGCTTCTGTAGGAACACAGCAGAGATTCCCTACACCACCTCCTTCTGGAGGAGGAGGTGCAGGGAATCAGCTGCTTAAACTATTCTGCACTTGCTGTTTCCCCACTCACAATTGCTTCAGTGATAGCTTTCCTCATGGCAGGAGTGGGGAACATGCAGGTCTCCAAATATTTATTGACCCACAATTCCCATTAGCCATAGCCACTAACTAATGGTGCAGGATGATAGGAGTTACAATCCAACAACATCTAGAGCACCACATGGTCCCCATACTCACCCTACAGAATTTCAAGCATGCTATTTGCCTACATTTGACACATTATGGAAAGGTGGAGGGAACTCTGGGAATGCATTGATACTTGTGGGGTGGGGGAGAGCCTGCAGGGAAAGAACATTTCCCAGTTACACATACAGTGGTGATAAAATATTAACATTCTCCTTCTGCTTGTCTATGGAATGACAGTATGAGATAACCCATCAGCTATAGCACCCTAGCATTTCCTGTTTAAGGGAGGCTGCAAGGCAACAGTAACATAACATACATGAGCGTGGGTCTGGTTTGGCTCACAGCACTGTTGTAAGCAGATGAAGGATGAAAATGATCGGATTTCATGTTCCAAAATTCTGAAGAGAGAGAGCAGTGGTTGCTGTTAAAATGAATATGTTTGTTGCCAGCTGGAAAGGAAGAGGTGTCTCTGTGCTGAAGATCTTGGACACCATGTCTCCCTAAATCCTCCTCCACGTCTTCAGCTGTTTTCCTATCGCATCGGACTACGTAGTCAAGCTGAGAAGTATGTAATTTGAACTACACCACTTGTTCCTAATGTGCATCTTAACAGCCAGAATTTTGGTTCCAGGTGTATAATTAATTTCTTAACATGATTACTCTCCTAGGAAAAATGCAAACAAACAATGTCTGAATTTCAGGCTTGAGAGAAAATACCAGCACGGGCAAAGTTAAGACAAGAAAATGAATCTCAAACCTGGTGGAGGAGTCAGGAAGGACAATGAAATGCTAGGTTGCTCTGACTTTGAACGCACCAATCAAGGAATGCAGAAGCACTGTGTGCAACTGGAATGCAAAAGGTGAAGGACCAGAAGAAAAACTCCATCCTCTAATTTGATAGTGGAGGAGGGCAGCTGTTCTTTTTAAAAAAATACCTGATCCTGCACTTTGTATTGTGGTGTAGAAGAGGAACTTTCACCAGGTCTCATTTGTCCTTGAGTTAAATCATGCCTAACTTATTACATTGATTTCAATAGAAAACCTCTGTTCAACTAACTTAGACCATTTCCTCACTAGACTGTTATAGTGCTATTATTCCACTTTCAACATCCTATGGACCTGGGGTTTGTAGTTTAGGGAGGGGCCCCCTCACTAAACTACAAACCCCAAGATTCCATAGGATGTTGAAGGTGGAATAATAGCACTATAACAGTCTAGTGCGGAAATGACCTTAGTCTGGATCCAGCTCAAATTGTGCCAATGGATATAACAATATGGTAGTAAACTATGAATTATCACACTATGCAATTGTTACCCTGTTTACTGGGGGTCCTGGGAGGGACACCTAAATAACCTTACAATTACACAAGATGGGGAAATTAGTCAAGAGCACTGGTTGGCACTACGAGAGGCAGGGTAACGCAGCAGGATCTTGTAACCCAATGTTTACAGGGTCAGGCCAAGTCAGGAAGCAAACCGTGTTGGAAATAATGAATGATCTTTATTAAATATAGGCACACAATGTAAGCAACACACGCACACAGATAACTAAGTAAAATAAAGGTGTAAGTATGATAGCAAGATTTTCAGAGGGACAGTAGATTTGGGCAATATGCAACCTGTTCCTGAAGCCCAGAAAGAAGATAGAGAGCAATGCTGGGGTTCGATGTATCTCAGCCCATGGAGCTGAGGGGAAGCTCACCAAGCAAAGCGGCAGCAAGGCAGTCTGGAACTTGGGAGCGATCTGAGAATGGTCTCGGAATCAAGGGTTTTTATAGGGAGAAATGTAACTACAGGCTATGCCATACTTGGGGAAAACAATGTGTTTTTGGCGCGGGACAAAGCTTGGGAAAGGTCAAAATTTAGCATGATTGAGTTAGGTCCGAATTAACAAAGAGTGCTTGGCAATTGAGTATTCAGCTTGCCAAGTTGCCTGCTCGGGGCAGGGAGTCCCTTGTAAACAGCGTGCATACATAATGAGGGTGTTTGCAGAGAGATCTCCTAAAGCAGTGATCTGGCTATTTCTGGCCTGCCTGGGTGGAGAATGGAATGTCCAGTGATTAGTGGCTAAGCCTAGTTCTGTGCTTGTCCGGGGGCCTCACAAACACATGGAGAGAGGTGGTGGAAGAGAGCCAAATTATTGATATCAAAATGATATCTAGGGGTATCTCCAAGGAGGCCTAAACTGCAGTAACACAATCCTCCTAGTGACATAAGCTGTATAACCCTCCATTGCATCAGTATGTACTTTGGGATGTGTTGCAGAAGGAGGAATCTGTTGATTTCCTCTGCAAAGCTCTCTCAACCCAGCAGAATTGCAGCTGAGGGCTCCTGCAGACAGTTCTGTCTCCTCAGCTATGGAGTGGCTGTGTGCATCCTAAGGTTGCGGCTCCTTCTTGGCCAGGTGCATAAGGACACTCAGGATGTGCCAGGGTGCTGATCAATAGCTGGGGGCAGAAATGTGCCCCTGAGTTCCCCATCAGTTGCTGTGCACCCAAAGAAGAAGTAGAGAAGATGGAGCAACATTTGCCTCCCCTCCCTGAAGATCCGTGTAAGTATGATGACACTCCACTAGTGGGCTATTTGGATTTCAGGCTATGTTGTTTGTTTTATTAAGCAGGATGCAAAACTTTAGACTTGTAATAATGTCGAAGTTAAATCTGCTTTAGGAACTTAAAGTCAATGTAATTCACCTGCTTCAGCTTCCTGTGTACAGTCAACTAATTATTTGGAGGAGGGACCAAATTACATCTTGACAAGGGAGAGAGGATAAAAGCGGCAATTGAAGTTAAATGTGAAGCCAATATTTTTAAAAATGCAAGTTGCATCAGAGGAGAGGGTGATATTTAATGGCATCAGAATAAGGACATAGAGGGAATTTAACCCATTTATCCCCTTCTAATGGTCTTGGCTTCTGCTGAAGGTTAATACTTCAGTTTGACTGACTGTTCTGAAGCCAGTGAAGCATTAAGTATGAATTAAGAATTAATTGTATAAACTCTGTTCTGAATTTCTCAGCCAGAAAGGTGGCCTAGACATTTTATAAATAAATAAATAAATATGTATGTAAATTGAACCAGCCAACAAAGATAGCATTCACATGCTGCAACATTATCAAGATTAACCATGTGATGGTCTGTTCATTTTTCACTCCACATAAAAGGGGTCTCCTAATATTTTGGACATGTTCTAGATCAACAACAACAAAAAAAGCCATATGAAATCTAAATCAATGATAGAGCTATCTAAGAATATAGGCTCTGACCCAGCCTGCCTTATGACTAAGACTGGTTTTCTAAATTCAGTCATTACAAAGTAAATCCCATTTAACCCTACCTTATTTATTTATTTTATTTAGTATATTTTTTAAAATATATATATATATTTAAATTTTTTTACATTCAAAAGGGATCTCAGTTACATACATTAATGTTCCAGTATAACAAAGGCAGGAAAATAAAAACGTGAAAGGAGGAAAAAGCATTAGTTGTAAGTTTTTATAAAAGCTGACCAGATGTCCAAATGTAAATTTCATCTATTCATCAGTCTTTCAAATGCTGCAAACATTATTAGATCTTCTATCCATTGGATCACAGTTGGAGAAAAGTTATCTTTCCAGTAAGGAAATATTAACCTTTTGGCAGTAAGAAGAGCACAAAAAATCTGTGTCCATTAGTCATTTGTTAATTTCCAAGAAACAGGTAAACAATTAAAAAGAACACGCATGTCCTTGAATTTATTACAATCTTTATATCCCATTATATATCACAAGACCTCAGAGCAGTATAGAAATAAAATGAATTGAAAATAATTTCAAGCAATTTAAAATAGTAAGAAATAATGTAAACAATCTAAAACCATATTAAGCATTCAGTGAGATTCACATCTCTGTAAACATGGAGTAGGCATGGGTTTAGTTAAATGAATCTTTTGGTTATGGACTCAGAGCTCCAGCCTTTTTGAGGATGTATTTAAATAATTTAAAACAAATTAAAACAGCTTAAAACTATGTTTTTGTACAAATTTGGATAAGATCATTCTGCCTCCAAATGCTTTGATAAAAAGCTATGCTTTAACTTTGTGCTAGAATAAAACTGAAGTTAGTATCTTTCAGGGCTGCAAAGAGATGACATTTCTCAACCAGAGCACCACAGCAGAGAAAGTCCTCTCCCATGTCCTCACACAATGTGTTGTTTCCACTGATGGGACACAAATTGGGGCCATTCTTACAGATCTACATCCTCAAAAAGGCTGGAGCTCTGAGTCCATAACCAAAAGATTCATTTAACTAAACCCATGCCTACTCCATGTTTACAGAGATGTGAATCTCACTGAATGCTTTGCACTGATTTAGTCTGTTTCTTACACAGTGCTGACCACTTGGATAATTAAATGAAAAGTTTTCCTCAACTCCCCTCCCCATTTCCTTCTCTCTTTCCATCTCCATTCCTCCCATTCTGCCTTTTACTCCTCGCAGTGGATCATATACTTGGAGGGGTATGTAAGAAGGATATGTAACCTAGAGTTACAGATACATAAGAGCTGTGTATGCAGTAACACACTACATAGTTGCAATCACGGTACTATTGCTACAATCATAAATGCCACCAACCTATCTTAACAGCCAGCAGCCCCATTGAAGAAAGGTTGATTGGGGTGCCAGAAGATATTTCCAGCCCCCTCCTGCCAGTGGCTGAGGCTGTGACAATCAGAACCGGGACACCTGTTACAGTTCCTCATCATAGCCTTGTTCCCCGGTGGGCGTGGGCTGGAAACATCCTTCTCCTTGCATCCTGGTCACCTGCTAGATAGATGGCCTTCACTTGGTGCAGCTGCTGACTGTTAAGCTGAACTTGGTGGATCAGGCTAGGAGATATTACTTAGTTACACATTTCCAGCTAAGTATCTGATATCAGCACTTATGTTTGAACAAATTGAGGGTCTGGAAGCCATGCTTTATGAGGAGCAGTTTAGGGAGCTGGGTATGTTTAGTCTGCAGAAGAGAAGATTAAAAGGGGATGTGATACCCATGTTTAAATATTTGAATGGATGTCACATCAAAAAGGGAACAGGCTTGTTTTCCACTGCTCTAGAACCTAGGACAAGGAGCAATAGATTCAAACTACAGGAAAAGAAATTGTACCTGAACCTCAAGAAGAACTTCCTGATGGTCAGAGCTGTCCAGCAGTGGAATATGCTGTCCCGGAGTGTGATGGAGTCTCCTCCTTTGGAGGTTTTTAAACAGAGGCTTGTGGTCATCTGTTGGGAGTGTTTTGGTGTATGTTCCCGTGTAGCAGGGGGCTGAACTGCATGGCCCTTGTGGTCTCTTCCAACTCTGTTATTCTATCATTCTATGGTGAAGTCCCATCTTCCTCAGGCAACAGTTGTCTTTGTAGTCCATGGGAGGACAAAATTCCTGACTAGGGGAAAGGCAACTTTAAAATGTCTAGAAAATATATGTGAAGGGTTGCAACCTCCATGATATTCTCTATAAATCTCTATAAATCCCCTGGTCTTTCCTGGAAAATAAAATGATTTCAGGTGTTAATGTTGGTGTTAGTAAATTAACTTCCCAATTCCTAAAGTTTAACGTTATTAAACAAATTTTCCAAGTTTTGCCTAAGATTTCCAGCATGACATATTCCAAATAAGTATACATAAGAGAGCACTCTGTGTACTATTGTAATTTATTGAAAATATTATGTGTGCCCTCTTCTGGCATAACCTCGCCACACATGAATGCAAGTTGTGCAAAGCATCATGTCCCATTATAGTCAAAGGGACATGATGGGCATGTACCTTCACTGCCATAGGCAGGCACATATTGCATCCATTGACTACAATGTGATGCAATGTTCATGTTTTACATTACTCAGGGGTTGCTGGAACAGAACCCCCACATATATGGCAGGCACACTGTAGTCACAATTAGTTTAAATTCCAATGTCTTCAATGGGAAATAATGACAATTAACTTTTGGCTGGATTAATGTCATGAATGAATTACCCAGTAAGTTATATGTATCTAAAACTGAACCCAAAACCATGCCCAACGTCTGCCTCCCTCCCCCTCCCTCCCCTCCCTCCCAGCATCTCTGCTGTTCACAGATTTCCTAAATGGGAAGGAGGCAAGACACAAATCTCATAAAGTTTTCTCTCTCATGACCTTAGATGCTGACCTTTTCTCAACCACTTATTGGAAATGGTTGTAAAATGTAAGCTGTACAGCAATCTTTTCAGTAATCTGAAAGGTAAAATGTGCAGCATGGACCAATTTCTCACTCCTTTTGTAACTGTATGTGTTGACTTAAAATGCTTCCAGAAAATAGCACTAAAAGAGATTCCCTGCTGCCACTATATTAGAGCTACACTGGTACAGAGCTAATTGCAAATTTGCTTGTCCCTATGCAAAGGGAATACTCAATGCCTATCACTCACATTTTCAACCCTGTTCTGCAACCCTTACTCTATGTCTCACCTCTCTATTGACTTAATGTCCTGTTGGTCTAACTACAAGGGCTGCAAGGGCTGTGAACAAAGCTTTTGCAAAAAGTAAAGCTCTGATGATCAGCTGTTTAGGAAAAGAAGCAAAGCGGCGGGTTCAGTCTCTCCTTTTTAGTGTCAAATTGCTGATCAGCAAGGCTTTAACCTTTGGAAATTATTCTTCTTGTATTCCTTTGGAGCTGCCATTGCTGCTGCTACTACTTTTAAGAAGCAGAGAGTATGTCTTTGTACTGAGCTTTGTTCAAAGAGCTATTTGCTCTCCCTGATGCCAGAATACACAGAAAGAAAGCAAAGGATAGAAAGATGGAAGAAAACTGACAAGCAGAATAAAAATGACAAGGATGAAAGGCCCTGTGGACTGAAACTGAGCAGGAGAGTAACCACACTACCCAGTTATAGTTTTCTGACACCATTTTATCTGCTATGTGTCCATCCTATGGAATCCAGTGATTTTCCATTTGGTAATTTGGTAATTCTCTGTTACAGAGCATACACCCTTTAACTATAGCATTGAAGCTCTCTAGAAAATTTCTAACTGAACTTCTGATCCCAGGATTCTGTAGGATGGAACCATGGCAGTCAAAGTCATATCAAACTGCTAAAACTGGATAGTATAGATGCACTCCAACATGAAGCTTCCCCCCTCCTATCAGCCACTCTACCACACACTTCAGAAACAACAGCTTTGCACCACATGAGGAGATCATAGAATCATAGAAATGTAGAGTTGGAAGAGACCACACGGGCCATCCAGTCCAACCCCTGCCATGCAGGAACACCCTCAAAGCACTCCCGACAGATGGCCATCCAGCCTCTGCTTAAAAACCTCCAAAGAAGGAGACTCCACTACACTCCAAGACAGCATATTCCACTGCCGAACAGCCCTGACTGTCAGGAAGTTCTTCTTGAGGTTCAGGTGGAATCTCCTTTCCTGCAGCTTGAATCCATTGCTGCTTGTCCTGGTCTCTGGAGCAGCAGAAAACAAGCCCTCTCCTTCCTCTACATGGCATCCCTTCAAATATTTAAACATGGCTATCATGTCCCCTCTTAACCTTCTCTTCTGCAGACTAAACATACCCAGCTCTCTAAGTCTATCCTCATAGGGCATGGCTTCCAGGCCTCTCACCATTTTGGTCGCCCTCCTCTGGACTTGCTCCAGCTTGTCAATATCCTTCTTGAATTGGGGTGCCCAGAACTGGACACAGTATTCAAGATGGGGTCTAACCAAAGCAGACTAGAGTGGTACCAGTACCTCCCTCGATCTAGACATCATACTCCTATTGATGCAGCCGAAAATTGCATTGGCTTTCTTGGCTGCCACATCACACTGCTGACTCATGTTCAGCTTGTGGTCTATGAAGACTCCTAGATCCCTTTCACACGTACTGCTATCCAGCCACGTGTCCCCCATCCTATATTTCTGTATTCCATTTTTTCTACCTAAGTGTAGGACCTTACACTTCTCTCTGTTGAATTTCATTTTGTTCGCCTTGGCCCAGCTCTCCAATCTATCCAGGTCATTTTGAATATTGATCCTGTCCTCTGGTGTATTAGCAACCCCTCCCAATTTGGTGTCATCTGCAAATTTGATGAGCATGCCCTTTATTCCTTCATCCAAGTCATTGATAAAAATATTGAACAGCACTGGGCCCAGGACAGAACCCTGTGGCAGCCCGCTAGTCACCTCTCTCCAGGATGAAAAGCAGCCATTCGTGATCACCCTTTGGGTTCAGTTGGTGGATGAATGCCACATCTTCAAAACTCATACAGCAACTGTCAGTGAAATTTTTTATTACAATCATCAGAAATCCCCATGACAATGACAATGAAGGAAAATGGGGAAATGTGTGAATGCAACAGTTTTGAGATGAAAAATATCTGGATTGGTGGCCCCTGAAATGGTGCTTGTGTGCATCACACCACAACACCGATGGCACTATGGCATCCATGTGCCACAGGTCCCTACAGCCAACCTCTAGATGTCCTTCTTTAGGAAGATGTTAGTTTGTTTTTCTAACGTGAAACCCACTGGAGCCTTGTCCTTGGGGGTAGGATCTAATATAAATGCATTTTCTGGGCTTGACTTGTGGCAATGCATTTTGTGGGGGAGCTAAGACAGCCACCATTTGCCAGTGATGGAAGTCAACAAGCCACCAGACTGAAGTGCCACTCACTTGGATGTGTATGAGTGTTGTTGCTGTTAATTATCATCATCAGCTTTGACTTATGGTTACCCTATGTATATGGGAGACCTCCAACAGCCCGTGTCATCCATTGTCCTGCTCATGTCCAGCAAACTCAGGTCTGTCACTTCCTTTATTGAATCTGTCCCCCTGTGATGCAGTCTTGTATTTTTTTTCTACTGCCTTCTACTTTACTAAGCATTAGAACAGCTTTTCTAATGAGTCATGTCCTCTCATAGTATATGCCCAAAGTATGATAGCTTCACTTTGGTCATTTCGGGAAAGTTCAAACTTCATTACCCTAGGATTCATTTACAGATCATTTTGGGAGTTCTATAGAATGCTCTTCCAGCACCACATTTCAGATGAAATTAGGAAAACTTTAGCTAGGGGGAGGAAGGGAATAGTAAGGAAAGGGTATCTATGTGGAATATGGTATAAGGCAGAAGTGACCTCTGAGGAGCAGGAAAAGGAGGGAAAGGGTAAGTATAGGCATGCTGGAATAAACTATAATTGGGTTAATGTGCATACTGCATTGTAATTTGTGAACAATCTTGAGCACAATATATTGTGGGAAATGTGACATACACTATATTGACTGTGACTCAATAGACATTTTGAAGAATGCTCTACAACAAGACACTGAGCAATTGTCAATTCAACAATGTTAATAAATCTGCTCTGACTTCATTGGCAAACCTGCCAAATAAAACACAGAGAGCTGGCATTTATTCTAGTTATGTTTCACTTCTTTACATTTGAAGTCAGCTTTATAAATTCAGCACATGGAAATTAACAGAGAAATGATATTCAGGCAAAAAAAATTAACTTAAAGGGACACTTGTCATACCCAAAATGGTCTTTCCAGAGCTGTAAGCAAGCAGAGAAAGCACTTGAAAAATTGAATTGATTCAACTCCAAGACTGAGATGACATTATATATATATATATATGTATGTATGTATGTATATGTGTATGTGTATATATGTGTGTGTGTGTGTGTGAGTTTATTAATGTAAATGATCTTATGAAACAAAAAGTTATACACATCATATCTTAATAGTATACCCAACATTTAATCACATTTAACATTTAACAAACCACTCATATACATACAATTTTTCCTTCTTTTTTGCCCCCCTTTACCCCCCCCCAGGGAACGGTGTAGCTTATTAGTTTCTTTTTTTTCCTCATATGGAAAATTATTTTAACTGTTTTGTTTACTTTCTCATACCCCTCCCTTTCCTGAACCAGATGACATTTTTTACCTCTCACCCATTTTGCATCTACAATGAACAGTGTGTAATCTGAGAAGCAATCCGCTCTCCATGGTGCTGCACAGGCCAACACCAGACTGACATTAAGTAGCCTGTCTCTTGTTTCATCCCCATCATCCCATTATAGTATTTGAAAAGCCATCCCGATTGAAGGGGATTATCTTGAATTCATTGGGACTTTACTAGATTCCTCAAAAGCTGGCATGTGTTCTTATCCAGCGCCACCTGCTCCAGCTATGCTAGGGAGACTGCTGTGCCTGTAGAACATGGAACTAAAAGACCAAGTTATTTGATTGTCCAATCCTAGACATAAACTATGTGTGTGATATCCTATTCTTTTAAAACTGTGTTTATACTTCTGTCTTGTGTATATGTTCAGGTCACTTGTCAACTTAGAGTGACCCGATGAATCTCATAGGGTTTTCTTAGGCAATGAGTATTCAGAGGTGGTTTCCCAATTTCTTCCTCTGAAATATAGCCTACAGTACCTGGAATTTGGTGGCCAATTCCCTGACTCTGCCTAGCTTTCAAGATCAGACAGCGTCTGGTTTGCATAAAATACTAATAATATCTTTGACAAGTTGGGAGGCCATCTATTCTGCTTTTCCATACAGTATATGTGTTTGAAGTTTCCCTATATAGCATCCCCTTGCATCTCTGTTTCATTCTATTTCTGTTGGACTACAATATCCAAGGAATTCCTCTAGATTTAAAAACTAAACATGGTAGTAAATTGCTTTTTTATTGAGTTATTTTATTTTTCTTTCCTTCAGCATGTCTTACTGGTTTTCATTCCTCATTCCTTTAGTGTGCCTTACTGATAAGGCATATTTCCTTACTTGTTTGGCTTATACATGACTCCAATAATCATAGAATCATAGAGCTGGAAGCTATCGTGTCCAACCCCCTGCTATGCAGCAACACCCATCAAAGCTTTCCCAACCGATGACCATCCAACCTCTCCTTAAAAACCTCCAAAGAAGGAGACTCCACCACACTCCAAGGCAGCATATTCCACTGCCGGAAAGCTCTGACCATCAGGAAGTTCTTCCTGAGGTTCAGGTGGAATCTCCTTTCCTGCAACTTGAATCCATTGCTCCCTGTCTTAGTCTCTGGAGCAGCAGAAAACAAGCCCACTCCCTCCTCCACGTGACATCCCTTCAAATATTTAAACATGGCTATCATGTCCCCTCTTAAACTTCTCTTCTGCAGACTAAACATAGCCAGCTCCCTAAGCCATTCCTCACAGGGCATGGCTTCCAGACCCTTCATCATTTTGGTCACCCTCCTCTGGGCACATTCCAGCTTGTCAATATCCTTCTTGAACTGAGGTGCCCAGAACTGGACACAGTATTCCAAATGAGGCCTAACCAATACAGAATAGAGTGGTACCATTACCTCCCTCAATCTAGACACCATATTCCTATTGATGCAACCAAGAATTGTGTTGGCTTTCTTGGCTGCCTCATCACACTGCTGACTCGTGTTCAACTTGTTCAACCAAGTTCAACCAAGACTCTTAGATTCCTTTCTGTAGGGGAAAAAGTACCAGGAGGGCTAATCCTTTCCTGGGGAGAACAATGGGTGTTGCAATGAGAAAGAAGCTCCACAATGGTAACTTCCTTTGTGTGATGAGATTACAAGGTGTTGCCAAAGTCTCAGGATCTTCGGCTGCATTGGGTTGTGGTGTGACTCCATGTAAATGGGCCTCGCCTGCTAGGATATTTGCTCAACCTGGGGCAAACACGCTAATCCCCTCAAGTTGGCTTCTCAGGGTTTGAGGACCCTTTGTTTACTGTGGGTTTGCACAGCTTGAGGTCTCCTGGGGCTACGTGACTGGGGATTTTACTGGTCTGACCTGGTTTTTGATCGTTTGACCATTGCTGCCTACGTGCTTATCCAGGCAACCTCTCAGGCACATGAAATCATATTTAATATCAAAATTGCAGACCCCAGGATAGGGTTTTCCAGTGGAGTAACAGTGTCATCTGCAAATTTGATCAGTATGCCCTTTACTCCTTCATCCAAGTCATTGATGAAGATGTTGAATAGCACTGGGCCCAGGACAAAACCCTGCGGCACCCCACTAGTCACTTCTCTCCAGGATAAAAAGCAGCCATTCATGATCACCCTTTGGGTTTGCTCAGTCAACCAATTACCAATCCAACTAACAGCAGCCCTGTCCAGCCCACATTTTACTAGCTTCTTTGCAAGAAATCAATTTCTCCCTGTATTTTTCTTCAGAAGAACAAACTCCATTTGAAAATCACTCCCAAACTTTTTGTGGGTGCTGTCACATCTCCTGGAAAATCTTCACTCACTCTTTGGAATCACAATATTATTCACTCTCTTTTGAGTCTGATAAAATCTGTTTCCACAGCCTTCTCCTTCCAAGTTCTCCTTTCCTCAGCCCCTTGTTTCTCTGTCTTTTGTTAGTCATTTATTGTGGTCCACAAACCATGAGGCAATAAAATAATCACATACATTCTACACACAAATAAATAATTATATACATTCTGCACACAAATAAATAATTATATACATTCTACACACAAGTAAAAATATAAACAATCTGTGTTAAAATAGAACAGGACATAATTTATTACATATAAATCTATTTTTAAAACAACTTAGTAAAATAGGTTTAAAACTGATAAAAGAGACTGAGATTTAAACATATCATGTATATAAATTCTTATTAAAATCATACAGCCTTATTGTTGATACAGAGGTTTTGGTAGCCCTACTATTCCTAAAGCTATGTCCTCCATATCATACTTCAGATGTTTAAATCAAAGGGAATCCTTAAGTTATCAATATTTGTATATCATGGCCCTTTGAGTTTTGGCAGCACAGAATAAAAACTTTGCAACCTCCTCTGTTACTCTTTTTTAGTATCCTCTAATATGAGATATATGAGATATCATTCCAGAGGTCTTCCTGGGAACTTGCTCAAGAGAAGTGCTACTAACCTTAATCTATCGTCATTTTAAAAAGTGCAGTGGAAAAGTACATGAGGTAAAGATTCTATTAGTCCCTCCCCACAGGGGCATACGCAGTCCTTGTACTCAGTTTGCTGAAAATGTCCCTTTAATACAGTAGATGGGATTGCATTGAATCTAGCTTTGCTAAATGTGATCTGGTATTTGGAGATTGTTCAATTTTCAAGATAATTTGCATCCCCAATTGAATTAAACTACAGACCCAAGCTAATGGGGGAGCAAGTAGTGCATGCAATGGATGTAGAGTATTGGGTGTCAATATCTTTAACCCATTGTGCAAGGATATCAGCTTTGCCCTAGGCCAATCAAGAGTGAGGGTGTGAATGTGTCTGAGAGGCCTAATCACTGCAGTTTGTCTTTTATTGTTCTAAAAAGGTGAGTAGTGTAAGTATCTTTTTGCATCAGATGAATATACCCATCATCTGGTCTTTCAAAGAGAACTCTCAGCCAATATCCTAAGGTCCACTTCCATGCAGTGCATTCAACTCATGTACAGCCAGCCTCCAAGCGTAGGACTGCTGGAGGGACACAATTTGGCACAGCAAATAATTTTCTGAGAAATGCCAAAAGCACTCATTCCACTATTGACAGAAAACACAGGATCCATACTGGAATACCAAACAGTAATTGAGGAAGGACCTTAGCCTGGAATACGTTAAGTACAGCAGGGATCAGTTGTCCACCTTTGGTATAGAAGAATCAGACAATTGCTTTGCTACTTCAGATTGTGTTCTGTATAGCAATTGCCTAGTGTGATGCCCAAATACCAGATGCATGGACAATAACCCCCAAATATGTGAAGTACCTAACTTGCTCTATTTTAGGGCTGGCTATGACCCAATTGAGTATGAAGTGTTTTTAGAAAAAAACATGATTCTGGATTTGTTATAGTTAATTAGCTGGTTTTTTTCATGGTACTCCATGAAAACTCTTATTACTCAACTTCAAGCCAATTTTAGTAAAAGAAAAGAGAACAGTATCATCTGTATATAAAAGTAAAGGGATACTAATCAAGACCAGTTTGGGAGGATGAAAAGTCTCTGAAGAGATAAATGGTGTAAGATCATTAAGATATAAATTAAATTATGTGGGCACAAGAATATATCCTTGTTAACCACCTCTTTTAACTGAGATGGCTTTAGTAAAATTACCCCATAATCCACACCACACTTGTATTGCGGTATTACTGTACAGTTTCATAATTAACCTAAGTAATTTTTTGTCAATAGAGGAAACAAGGAGCTTGGCACAGTTTGTCTCTAGGTATTGAATCAAATGCCCGTTTCAGATCTATGAAAGCAACATATAAGCTATTGCTATATGATCTTGAGTATTTTTCAGCCAGATGATTTAGGACTACACAATGATCTATAGTTGACCTGCCCTTTCTAAAGCCAGCTTGTTCATCCCCCAGAATTTTTTACATCTCAATCCATTCCACCAGTTGATTATTGAGAAAACAACCATATAGTTTACTCACTACTGATAATAGGCATATAGGACGATAGTTGGTAGGGTCATTTTTGTCTCCTTTTTTGTATATAAAGATGATGATGGCTTGAGACCAGCTGTCAGGTAATTGGGCTGTCCGGTTAATGTGAGTAAAAGCGTTGCCAGTAGAAGTGTCCACCATGAAATATTTGCTTTTAAAAGTTCAGTCATGATTAAATCTGGCCCTGAGGCTTTGCCAGATCTCATTGTGGGGACTAGAGTTGCAAGTTCATGTTGAATTACTAGGGGGCAATGCAGAATAATCAGATTTTTCACAGAGGCAGTGCATTTTTCTTCTAATGACCCAACTTTAAGCTCTTCACAATCTTTGAACAGAGTGGAAAAATAAGTTTCCCATACATGAGCTGATATATTACATTGGAGTGATCCCTCAAGATTACCTAACATCCCTGTGACAATGACCCAGAACTGTTTGGTGTTTCTTTGCAGGGAAGACACTAACAATGCTGACCATTGTCTATACCTTGTTTCTTATTTTTCTTTGCAATTAATGTTTTATAATGTTTTTGTTAGCATAATAGATCTTTGGTAACGTATGGGCGTTGTCCTTTCCGTACTTGAGATACAATTTCCTCAAGTGATCCCTTACCTCTAAGCATTCTTTATCCAACCCTGTGGTTATCCTCTTATGTCTAACGGTGCCAGAACTTTTTTCCATACTCCTTGTCATCTTGGCCAACACTGCAGTGAGCAATGAATAGTTTTCCAAGGCAAGATGTGCATCCTGTGTCTCTATGATAGAGTTTTTAACCTCCCTGTACTTTGGTGAATTTAGTGATTTTGATATCTTACCACTTATATTATCTGACCATCTCAGCCTTTTCTGACTTATGGCCACTTCTGAGTTGTCCAGTTGTTGTTGAGGCCTTAGGAGGATATCAATAGGGGTTCCCATGCTAAGGAATGGGGGTAAATTATCACTCTCAGTTTTGTCCATCACAGAAAACTGTACTATATGTTTGTAGATAGAATTGAAAACCAAAACATAATCTATCATGTTACTCTCTTTTCCTGATATATATATATATATGTATATTCTCCAGTTTGTTCAAACTTTGGGTCCCCGTTGATTATTCTTAATGCAAGGTACCCCAGAAGCTGTACAAGACATATGCCAGCATAGTTAATCCCTATGTCTTTAGAATGTCTGTTAATGTTAAGTATACAGTCCTCCAGATCATTAAGATACTAAGAATGGGAGGAAAAATGGGTCTTGTTGTCTGGCCCAGTTCTAGCATTAAAGTCCCCCATCACAACTAAATGTGATTCAGGGAACTGCACTTCCAGCTTAGATATATAGTCTTCTAATATCTCCCATTGCTGAGTTATTTCTTATCTATTCATCATCAGAGGAATGTACACATTAACCAATAATAAACTCATAAATCCAAAATCAATTAAGCATGCCATAGCAATCTGTCCACATGGAGCTAGACATTTGTTGGAGACATATAAGGACATAGAAATCATAATGGCAAGGCCTGCCTTTGGTCTTCCCTTTCCAGTTGAAGCTGCAGCAGTTTGCTCCATAACAACATAGCCATTAAAGTCTAGTTTTGTTGTGGACCACATCTCTTGGAGCATAATTCTGTCAAATTCCCATAAAAAATCAGAGACCTCATGGTCTTTAGATTTAGAGTTCCACCCCACTATGTTCCAAGACAAGAAATGTACCTGAGATTTGCCAGAGGAAGTGATTTCATATTATAAGGAGCTAAGGAAACACAATAAAGTTCAGTCCGTTCAGTGAGTTTAGATTCCTCCACACTGTCCTCTGATTGTCACTTCATTTTTTGAACCTGGGCCAAGTGTCCACTTTCATTGTAGAATATGGCTCCATTAATCCTCTGGCACTCTCTTTTTGTTACATTATACTTATCCCTGATATTGTATTCTGCATCTACCGCCTTGTAACCACATGCAGGGGCTGCCTCTGGTTCTTTGCTGCAGTTTATTATACCCAGATCATCAATGTTGTGTGTTGTTTTCTGCCCCTGGGATGACCTTTTGTGTATTTTGTTGTTCTCTGGATTGCCTGTTACTGAAATCTCCTGCGTATCAATACATTTTATCTTTCTTAAGTCTCCCTTTCCCTGTAAATTATGTAAAGTAGCTGTTAGGGAGGTTAGTCTATCTATGATTTCAGTTTGTAATAAAAGTGGCAAGGTCTGAAAGGTTTTCAGTAAAGACTCCTCCTCCTCTATAGTTATTTCCTTGAAAGTATTTGCTAAAGTTTGAAGGGGTTGAGTTGGGCATTGTATAGAATCTGACAAATCAATGAGGTTAGTTATCATGCTATGGTTGTTCTTATTATTAAGGCTTGTGCTAGGTGACCTGTTAATTAATGAAATAAAATGGGCCCTATTTTCAAAGAAGCGGGAAGTTACCATGCCCTTGTTTAACAGTTTGAACCTAGAAGAATATACTTTTTTAACAATTAGCTCATTTATAAAAGTTATAACTGCACGGGCATGAGTGTAATTGTAAAACAAATACTCCATATGGAGAATTTCTGAAGGGGTGAGAATCCCATTAACTACAGATCCCAATGTACATGCTAGGTGGGTTCTTCACGCAGATTGGGATAACATGCCTCTAGGTTTAAGGTAATTATTAATGACCAGTTTGCTTTTAACTAACATTAAGTTCCAAGTCTTACTTTTCCAGACATCCTGCAGAGCAAGAGGTTGGAGACCCTCAGCTTGAGAAGGTATCTTCTTCTTATGAGTTAGGCCATTTCTCAGCACCTTTTCCCAGGAATCCTGGGTAACTACTTCCCCAGAGGAATTACTTAAGGGGTAAATAGAATCATCCTGATGTCTAGATATGGGCTTCTGGCTCTTCTGCTCAGGACTACGTGTTCATATTTTTTTATTTGCCTTCCCTTGTTTGTCCATTTTCTTTAGGTTCTTCTAGGTTTTCCTTTCCTCAACCCCTTGTTTCTTTGTCTTTTTAAATCATTACACTTAAATTTCCAGTTCTCAGCCACACATCTCATTCTCATTCACACCTTCCACAACCAAATTAATCTTTCATTATCTTTCCCAAAGCACATGGTCTTCCAAGCATTCTGTTCTGCATTTCCATTGGCTATTAGAGTGATCATGAACTCCTCATGACATCACAGAAGGTCAGCCAGTTGTTAGGGATTTCACCATCATCTCCACCAAAACACAGCATACTTTCCTTTGTTTTGTTTTATTCTCTCAGGCCTTTTAATTTGTTTTTGTTTTGTTTTTTTTACCATCACTACCATCATCAACTCCATTCCACCTTAATAAGAACAAGAACAACTGGAAGCAGATATGCTAGACTGGTAAGAAGTCCTGGTTCAAGTTCCTAGCGAGGCATGAAACTCACTGGGTGACCTTGGGCCAGTTACTCTTTCTTGGCTCAAGCTACCTCACACAGTTGTTCTGAATAAGTAGAAAGAATAAAGTGGAGAGGAGGAAAGCCATTAGACTCATTGGATAAAGGTGGAATATAAATAATACAACCAATAAGTAATTACTACTAGTTTGCTGTTAACAACTTTTATTTATGGCAATCCTGTGAATCAGAGACTTCCAAGTCAACCTGTCATCAACAGCTCTGCTCAGGTCCTACACTAGTAGTACAACTAATAGTACTACTACTACTTAGAGATGTTTGTTAACCACTGTTCCACTAGGATTCCATCAGCAGAATTCCCAAAATAATTTACAAAAAATTACAATGATTTATAGTAAAATATTTTTAAAAAATCTTTAAAAGCAATTTTAAAAGCCAAATTTTGATAGTAATGGCCAGATGAAATTTAACCTCCCACCTGCGTCCCCAAATTTCAGCAGGATGGGAAGCAACCTGAGTTCCCTGAGGAGGGAGTTCCACAATTGAGAGTCAAGAACCTCAGAGGGGCAAGGGACAGGATGCACAACAGGGTCCAAAATGAGGTTCTCAGATTCTAGGCAGGCTTGGATAACAGGGAGTAGTTTTCCAGATATCCTGGTCAGAGATGTTTAGGCCTTTGTAGGTCAAAAGCAGAACCCTGAATTGAGCTTGTAAAAAACCAAACTAGAATCCATTGCAACTGGTTCAAGAACAATGATCCCTGTTCAAGATACTGGAGTTTTCATGAGCTGTAGCTTCTGAAGACTTTTCAGAGACAATCCCACATACGGCCCATTATAGTACAAAGGAAGTCATGGATCACTCTGACCAAATTCATATTCCTTAGTTCCATCTGCCCAGTTGAATCCAAAAACTGTCTTTGATCTGCTTTTATCTCCATGAATATTTTTGGTCCTTCTATTATATGCTTGTTATTGTTGTATATTTCAGTCTTTGCTGTTTTAAATTCTGTCCATGGCTGATCTTTCTGTTCATGTACATTCCTCTGGGAGCTTCATCTATAGGGCAACTCTTAAAATTAATTAATTAATTAATTAAGCACAATCCTGCTACAGCTGTTTGCCTCATGTGCTTCGTCACTGGGCTTCAGTGTCATTGTGTTTCCAATTAAATATTAAAAACAATTTTCCAGTTATGCACAGTGGAACATATTACCAAACAACATTACCAAGCTATATTATTTAATCATTTTTATACGCTTGGTATAAAACCATTTCATATCAACATCCTTTCTAGTTTAATTATTTATGACTCTGTGAATCTAGGGGAATAGATTTATAGGTCTCCACCTATGGGACAAAAATTTACTATATAATGCAGTTGTTCTTTAGATGTACTTCTTTTAAGAGTAGTATACAGAAACATGAGGTTTCATACCGTTTTCACCTCTCTACATCCTCTGGTCACCATAACTGGACTGAAGTCCAGTGAACTTGGGTAGTTTCTCCAACTCTAACGTTACATAACCCTCAGAGTGATGTATTTATTCCATTTCCAGTGAAGTTGAAAAGACAAATTAAATGTTTAGATAGTGTTTAGACCCTGAAATTGTTAAAGATTTTTATAGCTTGGCTCAGTCATCAATCAATACGGAGACTATAATGAAGAAATCAGAGGACTACTAGGACTTGAAGGAGCACTTATGAAGACAAGATCCTCAAGCTTAAAGATGGATAGCTGAACAAAAACGCGAGGATTGTGCACTCAATGGTATTTATGAATTCTATGGTTGGATGTGAAAGCTGGACAATCAAGAAAGCTGACAGAAAACTGACAATTCATACATCTCATAATTTGGCAATGTGCACATTTGGTGGGAGATGAATAGAATGATGCACATCTCTTCAGCTCTCAATAAAAAGATAGTGGACTGCATTCTCATAAAACAGTGATTTCATTTTACTGTTTTATTTACACATATTCCATTAATTTCTTACTTATCCATTCCGTATTCTATTTCACTGTTATACACCCCAGCCAGCATGGTTGAGGATTACAGCAGTTGTTGCCCAAAACATATGGAGGCCACCACATTGTCTCCCAATGATGTGGGGTATGTAGATTACTTAGCAGATTGCATGTGCACCACACACTCATCCCCTTACAAGTTTCTTATTAAAAGTCTTTGCATAGGACAAATCAATAAAAGCCCCAAGGGAGTGAAAGACAAGTAGGCAGCCTTTATCACCATGAGACTCCAAGGAATGTGAGCAGCACAGAGCAGAACTGGTGGCTAAGCGCATGCCATAGCGACAGGAGCAATCCATTCTGTGCTTTATCTATCCTAGAGGGTGTGAACAGAGGGATGCATGCAGTTCTGATAAGAACTGTGAATTTGTGTGAACAGCAACCTGTACCAATGAAGCTGAACTCTCATTTCAGGAACAGCAGTGGGTGGGCAAAGAGACCAAGATGAGGACGTTTTTAAATGACATGTCCATTTTCTTTCAGTGCTGAAACAGAGGAACTCTGGCTTGTCATCCTCTGACATAGTTATGAGGCATGACCATTTTTGCGGACTCCTTGTCATGCCCCTGCGCAGCATGGGTGTGATGATAACACCAAATGGAGAAATCTATATGTATACTTGAGCACACTACACTGGCTTTAACAATGTTTTAATCTGTCTCTTCTCTTATTGCTGCATTAATCTTGAGGTGCAGAGGGGTTCCAGGACAAGTTCATAAGACAAAGCTGGAGCATTTTACAAGTTGCTGAATCACTCTGTCAGGATTTACTGTCTATTAAGACCTACCCATGTCTCTGCCTGCCAGGAGTCTGATTTGCTCGCAGAATGCAATTAAGTTAGGTATCCAGTAATGATGTTGATTCCTGAGCAAACAACACTGAAGCCCATTTATCTTTCTTTCTAGATGTTTCTTCTCATTCATTCACTTTCCACCCAGTCTCCAACCTTCCAGGCTTGCCCAGTCTGTTCATGGTACTAGGTCTAAAGGGTTTTTTTTTTTTTTTTTTTTTTTGTGAAGGTCATTTAACAGGACCAACCATGATTAAGGAAATCCTGACAGAAGGAAGGAAGGAAGGAACCATAGCTGAATGTGTAGGAAGTAAATTCCTACTTGGATAAACCTCTCTGTACCTTTGTCACACATGATGAGTAGGAATATGAAAATCTCAGCTTCATTTCAATTGTATTTCTCCAGATCCCAACTGCATTCTATGTTTGGTTCAAGCCATCTAGTGAAACTACTTTTTTTTTAACACAAGGGAATTCAATCATGGGGTTTTTCACATTTGTTTTAGGAGAAAAGGTATATATTTTCTACACATTTTTGTACATTTTCCCCATTGACTCTTTGCATGTATTTGTTAACTGTACGTATTTTTAGCTGTTCCTGTTTAATATCTATGCTTATTTTGTCATTCTTATATTTCTCCAAATCTTGCAGATGTATAATTTGTGCTTTGTCTAATCCATTGAAGAGCACAGTTGCCTCTTCTAGTGCATCTATACATTAAGGGACTCTGTGGGTGGAAAGGCAGGGTGATATGTTAGTCTGAAAGACTGGCAAAGGACATGGATGGGGGCAAAAGAGGGGGAACAATTAAACAGTATAATGATGGAAGAAAGGGTAGAAGAATACAAATTTTTATGGCCAAACACCATCTTATGTTGTCTTTCACATTAGAGGAGATTTAATTTGCAAAAGAATGGGTGGGCATTAAGGAATACTATGGTAAAGAAAGTGTTAAGTTGCCTAAAGTGGCAAATTAAGTAAAAATAAAGGAGACAAATTTGTTGTTGTTATGATTGTTATTTTAAAGGAGAAGTATAACTTCCTAAATGGAGAATTTTCTGTATGTTTATAGACTGGGGACATGGACACCTACATCTCCTATTGTTAACCACATTTTTGTACTTATATACGTGTGTGTTTCATTTATACCCCACATTTCTCCCAAAACTAGGACTAAAGGTGACTCAGAAAAAAATTAAAAAACAAGAACAGATCTGAATATGCATCAATAAAATATGTATCAATAAAAAAGTACAGCATCCACCTGTTAAAAGCTCCATCCTCAACAGCAACTTGCTTTCCAAAAGCCCAGCAGAGTGCTGTAAAGGAGATTTCCAAATTGTAATAGTTTACTTTCCTTACTCATTACTCATAATGCTTGCCTGTCTTCCAAGGGAGCACCATCTACAGACATGACAAACAATAAGACAAGAAACGGAAGAGAGCCAGTGTTTAACTGAATGTATGCTCTTGTCAATGTCACTTTTTCATGCACGTAACCATCAACAGAAGGAGAGAGGGAGGGAGGGGGAATTAAAATAAAAATTCACTAAATTTAAGCATTACCTATACGTGTGATCTAAAGGATGTGATCTTCTTTTGGGTGCTGTGGGACTCTTGAAGGGCTCTGAGATTTCCATATTTGTTACACCTGTAGGTCTAGTCTCTCCCAGTGACACTTTTTTATTATTATTATTTATTTGTATCCCGCCTCTCCATATGGATCAAGGCGGCAAACAACTTACAAATAGCATGTATTTCGAAACATTTCTATACATGCCCCCAACAAGCTGGGTACTCATTTTACCAACCTGCGAAAGGATGGAAGGCTGAGTCAACCTTGGAGCCAGACAGGATCGAACTCACAACCTTTTGGCTTGCAGTACTGGCATTTAACCACTGCGCCACCAGGGCTCCTTCTTATACTGTCCTATATCCTTTTCCAGAAATGGCCTATAAAATGAGGAAGGGAGGGAGGGAGGGAGGGAGGGAGATCTGTGCTTTGTCCTTCAGCCACTATCACCTAGATCTCCCCAAAATTCAACCCACAGTGGCTTAAATCAAAACAAAATTGCCCAAAGTGGGCTATCTGGTGATAAAGAGAAACTCTCCACAGTGCTACTCAATCTGTGTTCCCAGTATGGTAGCTTAGTTGTGAGAACTGGCCTAAAAGAAGTTAATGGTAATACACCCGCACCATCTTCTCCCTTAAACTGGAACTGAGCCCTGATGGCGCAGTGGTTAAATGCTAGTACTGCAGCCACAACATTGTGAGTTTGATCCTGTCGGGCTCCAGGTTGACTCAGCCTTCCAGCCTTCCATAGGTTGGTAAAATGAGTACCCAGCTTGTTGGGGGCAATTAGCTAACATATTGTAAACTGCTTAGGGAGTGCTTAGCACTGATAAGTGGTATAGAAATGTAACTGCTATTGCTAACTGATTTGAAAAATTTTACAATAACAGTTTAAAAAAAAATATGTTGAAAACTTATTGACCAAGATAATGCCACACTGGCTTCCAACATCTTCAACTTTCTCTGTCACATAAACATACACACAACCCAAAGTTTTTCAAAAACAAAAGACATCAAGGGTTTCTTCACAAGTCATTTTTTAAAAAGAAAAAAGAAACCTTCCATATACTTTTATCTGAGTAGAAGACGGGGTAAGAATTGTACATGTCCATTTAGCTGCTTTTCCTCGTACGAGATACAGAACTGCAGGATGGATTTTTTCCTAATTACTGTCTTCATGTATTTGATTGAGCAAAGTGGAAATTTAAATATGCCTGCATTAGCTAAGAGAGAGAGAATGGCCAAAGGTTACCCAATAACTTCAATAGTTCTTTTGGGATTTAAACCTGAATCTCTTAAATCCCAGCTGAACAGTCCAATCATTACACCAAAGTATTTTTGTAATAAGGTGTCCATTCACCAGTTCCAAATGCATGAAAATAAAAATTTCAAGTACTTCAATGATAAGAGAATTCCAGAAGTGAAAAAGAGCTGCCAGTGCCTACTTAAGCACTTCCTCCTAGAGTCTTCAAGAGCTTCAAACATTGCCATTTCCCACCTCCATTCCCATGGAAGGTCCTTCCAAATCCTCCCTATCCCATTAGTTACAAAGAAGATTAAGGCCATGCATGCAAATCTTGGCTCTTAAGGGTTGCAGCTAGTAACCAGTAGAGTTGAAAATTCTGAGAGATCAGAACTGACCAGGCTACTTAAGACCTTAGTTGCACCAATTCGTCTCCCACCGCCCCCACGTGACCACGGGTGGGGGGGACGGCCTTTGCCGCCCTCCCGTAAGAGGAGAGCGTGACATCCGGGTGACGGGGAGGGGTAGGGCTCGCAGGCGCTATTTAAGGCTGCCCCGCCTCTCCCTCAGCCTCTCCGGTGCTTTGCGACCCACCTTCCCACCCAATGGTTTCAGTGTAAGATAGCTGGTCGCTTCGGGGCCGGGTAGAAATTTTTTCCCCCTGTTTGGGGGGGTTTTTCGCCTACCCTACACTGCGCCAAGGGTTGGGTAATTGGCTTCACAGGGTGGTGTCTTAATTTGGTACTAAATAGGTCTCCACAGCCACTTGCAGTTACCCAGGCCGGTATCGGGGGTCTAAGGGTTCAGTGAGTACCTAGGCACTCTTTGGTGTAGGATAAATGCTATCCTTGAGGAGGGCCCTGGACTCACCCTCATCATCGTGCGCCGGGGGGGGTCGTTTGGGGCTCACCTTCCAGACAAGGGCCGGCCAAAGTCTTAATCCACCTTCAGCGATTGGCTTTGGGGCCTGGTATCTCCCTCAACAGGCTAGGGAAGATGGTCGGGAGCTGACTCTTGCCCTAGTCCGCACATGCTGTTGACCCCCCCCTTTTCCTCAGGTCAGAAGTTCAAGTTCAAGTTCATTTCCCTCTTTATGTTAATTAGGCATATCAATAAATTGCCCTAGTTCAACCCAAGTCCTGTGTGTGGTCTCCTCATTTCGTGGGTTGGGTGGCAATTCCTTTGCTGAGACGATAGCAACATCTGTGAGGATCACCTTCTGCTATCCAGTGCCTGCAGAATTCTGTCCAAGGTTCTTAATAATTCTGTCATTGCTCTGTGCTTTGGCCAGCCCTAGGAGAGACTGGCTTTACCAGACAAGAGCTTGCTGCTTCTACCATTCCTTACTTCACGGAACCTCACTTGTCATGGGCCTCCTGTTACTGCTTTGGGTGTTCAGGGGACGAGCTACTTTCTGAGGGTCCCCTTGCAACAATACGGATGCTGATGAATGATGGAAGCCACCAGCTGTGACTCCTTTAGGCCCACCTTAAATTTTACCAATATTGAGTAACATGCAGAGGCAATGTTACTTGCTGCTCAAAAATCAGAACATGTTGAGTTCCAAGTGTAGGGAACACTATATGCTATATAAGTACTAAAGAGCACTGCAGATGAAATGAGCATCGCCAAGCAATTTCCTAAAAATACAGTGCATCTCTGCCCAGCTGTTTTCTCATTATATGCCAAGCTAGCTGTCTAAACTCCAAGGCTGGGTAAGGTGGTGAACTCTCTTTAGATTGCAGGAGAAATGGAGCAATTTATCTCTGAGGAGTTGGAAAGAGTTTCACCTGTTGGGAATACATAATTTGTGTCCCTTCACCTCTCCCTCCACCAGGGAAACTTGCTCGCAAGGTTATTTGCTGGTGGTTTTCCAGATGAAAGGAAGTGAAAATAATTTCCATTAGCTGGGCAGAGTCATGCGAAAGAATCTTCTGAGAGCAAGCTTCGCAATGGAATTCATAACTCAACCCACTCAGCCCTCCCACTGCAGCACCAAAGAGATTCAGTCTTTTCTATAGGCACAAAAAAGCCACTGTGAGATGAGGGGGAGGGATAAAATTGGGAAGGAGGGAACACATGCATCAGTCCTGGAAATAGGACTGCTCATTTTCTGTGTGTGGCTGTTTTAGACTTCCTGCAAGGGGAAAGGAGAGAATCATACACACACATCACATGTTAGTTGCCAGCAAAGGCCAGCCCAGTTCAACTTCTCTTTCAGATCTGCTCCAGCAACAAATGAGCATTTAGGTGTACGCAAACACTTTGTGTTCTATTAATCTGCAGGCAGACACGCTTTGGTTTTGCTCAGGGCAAACTTTAAGTGAAAATGCCTGGTCAAGCCAGATGTATTACTCCAATCTTTTTATTTTTCCAGAAGGCCTCCCTGAGTATCATCAAAAGGAGAGATATTGTTTGTTTGTTTGTTTGTTTGTTTGTTTGTTTGAATGAATAATTAACAGTGCATGTTGGCTTTCATTAACTAGAGGCCATTTCATTACATGCATGAAGTATTATTTTCAGTGGACTAGCACAGACACAGTAGAGATGTGGTTCAGAATTCTAGACTGAATTGGGCTGATTTAGGAGGTGTCTGGGTCAAAGTCCAGATCTTCTGAAACAGACCACAGCCAGATTTGGATACTCTTTGCTAGAAATTTGGATTCAAGGGCATACAGAGACACTCATAGGGTGTCTCCATAATTCCATATAGCTCTGTTCAAGCTGTCCATATTAGCAAAATATCAGGATGGGAAGAGAAGAAAAGGAGATGAGAGATTGTAGTTCTGGGACTGGAATATCTAGCTTCAAAGCAGAAGAGTTTTACTAGAAGCTCTTTCACACTACATGGTTAGAGCACCACAATTCTACTTTTAACTTGCAATGACTACACCCTAGGGAATTCTGAGGGTTGTAATTTGGAAGACACTGGAGCTCTCTGGCTGGATATTTGAAATACTCCCTCTCAATCCCATGATTCCATAGGATATTGCAAAAGCAGTTAAGGAGGAATCCTCTTCCTTTAACTGTTTTTTGTGAAAGAAGCCCTGGGCTGTCCAGTTCCAATACTTTGGGGAGAGGTGCTGAAGGAATATATTGAGAGCTCTTGGCTATTTCTCCCTCACAATAGGAGGAAAAGTTAAATTTGTGTCGGTGGAGGCAATGGACTTGGGAGGGTTTAGCATGAGGTATTTGCTTGAAGCTGAAGTCCTTCTGCCTCTGGCACAGTATGTTCCCCATCCATCATCTGCCTCTGTTGAACTTTGTGTGATTTTGGTGCCAACTGAACAGAAGGTTTGTTTTAAGGCTTACATTGGAGTTCATTCATCATCAGTCTCTAGCTCTTTCACAAGGCTTTGTGAAATATCTGCAAGTTTCTTGACTCAGGACACCACCGTGGCATATGCCATTTTCACACAAATTCACCAAAAACAGATTTTTTAAAAAATATGAATGGGGATAGGATAGCTATGGATAGCTCCTTTGAAATTTGGATTAAAATGGATTCACTGCAACATGTATCCACCAACCACCAATGTATAGCTATTTCATGATTTCCAATACTGCTCAATGGAAAGCATGAAGAGCTGGATTTCAAAGATTGGGATTCAGACCCGAGGCAGCTTATGAATTATCTGAATCAGGCTATTTTCCAAATCACTGAAAGAACATCTAAATTGTGATATGGTCAGTGCAAACTATAAAGAAAGAAGGAAAATCCGTGTAAACAGGAAGTCTAAATAGGCATGAAATTGAAGAGGTGGGCACATCAGGCCATCCAGGCTGAGGAATCCCAAAGGGAGGCTTTTGTATTCAGGCTGGCTTTTGGGAACTAATAGGCTGTTGAAGGAAGTGGTTTTTAATGGCTGGAGACTGTACCATCTCTGTTGCTGTGATTTTAATTGTTTTCAATCTACTTGTGTCTTAATATCCTCATCTATCAGTAGCAGAATGTTTACTGCATTAACCCTTGGACCATGGCAGGTTAAACACAGAGTAACAAGATTCACAAAAAAACTAATGAATTGATAAAATTAACAGAATCAGGTAATGTGTGGTATGCATACATGTATTACTTATAAAACTCTAACTATTACTAAGAAGGGGGAAATGATAATAAAGCACACAGTTGTACTGCAATGGCACTAAATTTTAAGATGTCAGGAATATTTCTTGTATTTTGAGATCTCCCTGACAATTTACTGAAAATATAATACCTTTCAGTCTATTTGAATACAATAATTTTCAGGCTTTTATCTGTATCATTTTTAGTTAATGTTTTTCAACCACGTTTGGGGAGGCAAATATTAAAATGTAAATATTAATCCCTGAAAGGCTCATCATACTCTCAGTTAAGGAAAGGACTCAAGCCTCCTAGGAGCAACAGCAATAGATTTGTTCTATGACAGTATTGCCATTCATGTATTGCTTGGTATATGCAGGGCATTCTATGTTGTAAATACAGATGGAAAAAATGCTGACCATTAATCTTCTCCTGGCCAAAAAAATGGGTTTCCTGATGCATTTGATTTATTTTTCATAAAAAACATAGGTTTGGGACAAAAATGGCATTTTATACACAAAATACTGTTTCCAGAAACATGCATGGGTTTGTTGCTGTTTTTTTTAAAAAAATGAAAAACACTAATTTTGCACAGAAAAAAATGTGTTTCTGGAAATAGTGGCTTCTTATGTTAAAGAATGTGTTTTTCACACAAAAAGCAAAATTTCCATGCCAAAAAAAAAAAAAAAAAAATTCCTGAAGCCCACATGTTTGTGCAAAATTGATGGGGGTTCTGTGATGGCAATATTGCTCCAAAAAAAGGGTATCTAGAAACTGTGTTTTATCATCATCATCATCATCATCATCATAATATTTTGTGCACAAAACAAATGCAATTTCTATGCCAAAAAAAACCCCACATCTGTTTGTGCAGAACACTTTGCTGGAACACTTCAAGATGTGACAGTATTGGGCAGGAACCATGCAGAAAGATTTGTTTTCTCCTGTAGTGAAGAGGAAACAGCAGAAATTATTCAATCTCACACACAAGGACGCAGTAGTCAAACATTTACATTCTTAGGTGTAGGTTGCCAATTACTGTTACAGTTCCCATACCCTCATCCAGTTCTTGCCAAATAAAATACGATAACACTGAAGTACTCTAAAAGTACCTGATCCTTGATACTGGAAATTAAGCAGGGTCAGCCCTGGTTGGTACCTGGATGGGAAACCACCACTGAATACCATGTGCTGTAGGCTGTATTTCAGAGGAAGGAACTGGCAAAACCACTCTGAGTATTCGTTGACTAACAAAACCTTATGAAATCCATAGGGACACCATAAGTCAGCAGGCTCCATGATGACACATACGCATACCCAAGTTTTCACAGTACAGTTGGCCATCCACGTTTGCTAAGGCATGGGGCACAGGACCCCCACAAAAGTGGACAAACTGCAAATATCAAAATGTATGTGTGTGCTTGTGGAAAGAGGGCCAAGGAATGGCAGGGGAACAAGTACCCAGGTTCAAACCTTATCAGGAAAAACAGAGAGAAGGGAGAGGGGTCAGCACGGTGATCCTCTGCTTCCTCCCTCTTGCCCATCTCCTTTCTTGGGTGGGAGGTATCAGAAGAGGTTTTGCTGAGAATTTGGGCTGTGAGCCATCCTCAGCTGGCCAAATAGTGAGCGGTGGAGGAAGAGAAGGACCAGAAGCTGATTTTTGAAGTGCTGCGCAGCCTGAGCGGAGCTGCCAAGAGGGAACGTTCTCCTGGAAATGAAGCACTTGAGGTACAGAGGCAGGAGTTGGAGAACATAATCAAGTGCATGCAAGTTAAATCTGCAAACGTGGAGGGTCAGCTGTGTATGAGAAAATATGTGGGATTGTGAGTGAGGAAACCATTTAGCCTCAGTGAAATACAATGTTGTGTTTTTCTATGTGTGGGGGAAACCCTCCCCAGTGACTAAACTACTGTTTTTCCAGCTAATGGGGAATCCAGAGGGAGAGGACTGTGGTGCAGATTTCCTTCCACTTGTCAGTCAGCAGACATTCACTTCCTGTAGCTCCCTGCAGTTTTTATATCTTTCTGGAAGTGGGTGAAGGGGCTGCCCTTAAAGCTGACCTTGCTGTCTTTGCCTTCTGCCTTCAGCTGCCAGCAGCACATCTGCTTGCCTTCATCCTTTCTCATTCCTCAGATAGATGACAGACAGACCTGACTGGAGGCAATTACTAGCCAGAGACAGGATGTCACATTTTAGATCTCAGCATCACTGCTGTGCCTCGGGTTATTTAAGAGCTGCAGCATTCCTCCCTGGAGGATGCTTATCCAAGCACCACTCCTAGATCTGCAACACCTTGAAATATTTCAAGGAAATATTTAGTATTCATGAGAAGTTGCTGGGTGGTTTGAAAGCCCAAATTTATGTTTTGTTCCAAAATAATAATAATAAATTTCACAAAGGCCAACTCAAAGAGACAACATTTTCGTGACTAGTTTCCCAAAGCCAGCGGAAGCTGTTTTCTCAGATTTCTCAACTCACCCCCACTGCCTTTTCCATTCTTTTCCCGCTTTTCAGAGCTCCAAGAGTCCTAGAAATTATCAGCCAAAACACAGTGCTTTCATAGAGCAGTCCCTCCCAGACTGCTTTACCCCATTTCAATACTTAACCACTGCCACACTTTTTAATTATTTTCTTGACTTCCGCCAAATATATAATTACACATAGAGTAGCTTTTCATGGAATCAGAAGGCAAATAGAAAGTAACTCATTGTTCTTGTTACATGAGGGGGATCATTTTGAAGCAGTAGGCTCTGCAATCATCACATTTTCAGCTACAGATGTCAGTGGAGCAGGGAAATGGGTGGCTACGCTAATGCAAGGTGCTAATGCATGTTGCTGAGCTCCAATTCCCATTGAACATAGCAAGAATAAGGGTAAGGGTAAGACGGTAAGGGATGATGGGAGCTCCAGTCTAATGACATCTGCACAGTCACTTGTTCTCCAGGTGAAGGATAGGGTACTTAGGCCTTTTGGTGACCCCTTATTGTGGACCAGTGGCTGTGTTGTTTTGATGGGTTTGATGGAGTAAGTGTGACCAGGTCCCCCACCAAACTTAATAAGAAACAGTGGTAAACAAAACAAGAAGAACACACAAGAAAATAATACACTAACCCTTGAAGTACTAAATCATTTACAGTTCCCTAAAACCATAGTTAGTCCTTTCTTCTGTCTGACTCTCCTGTCTTTATTTCATCTGATCCTGTCCCACTGAAATTTTTCCCCTATTTCTTTGTCAGCTTTTTCCTAAAACCTTCTGACAGAGACCAGCCTCAGTTTTGTTACCTTTCCTCCTCTCTTCACTGCATTCTGTGACCTGTGATTGACCACCTTCAGCCAGGCTTGCCAAGCTCCTCCTTTCACAGAGACGTATAAGTACTGTCAATATATAAATAATGAATAATAAGTATTGACATATCCCAGCATTTTATCACAGTCAAATGGCAATTTTATTCTGTCTTCTGTGGTTAGCAATTTACCTTGTCATATGCTGAGACTGAACAACAGATGTAAGCCTTTTTGTTCTGCTCAGATATAGGTTATCATCCTAACAGAAACATGGATGACTGCTTGCAAATCATATCATCTTTACCTTTGTCCTCAGTGTTATTGTTTAGGAAATGTTAAAAAAAATACTGTTATATAATATGGAAAGTGAAGAAATTGAATGGAATGAATCCAACAGCATGATGGCTGATGCTGTTTAAAAAGGGCAAGGAAAGAGATCAGTCTTATTATTAATTCTGATGTCAGTCAATAGACCATCGTTAAAAAATGGTGATGTTGATGCTTCAGTTTTCATAATTCATCACAAGGGAAACAAAACAAGGTTTTGAAATATCCATTGCCATTCTTTTCCTCTTAAACAGTGGGGCTTGCTCTGTCCCTTAACCCAGAGACTGAATTGTGAGGCCCTCCAGATGCTGGTCTGCAAGTCCCAGCAGCCCTAGCCAATACAGGAATGCTGGGACTTGCATCATGGAAAGCCACAAGTTGTCCACCACTACCTTAAAATCAGAAAGTCAGGGCAATCTAGGACTTTAAAGGAGTCATTCAAGATGCTGAATTCATTTGGAGAACAGTGTTCAGCATTATATTACTCAATCACAAAAGCTAAACTGAGGCCCCAATCCAACTAGAGTAGGTCCATTGAATAAATGAGATTTATATAGGTGTTGATTTACCATTCACTAGTATTTAATTGGTCTGTTTGTGTTTAATTTAAGCCTGAGCAGTGGTGGATTCCATGTCAGCGGCACTGTGAATCTGCTGTGGGCTTCAGCCTGAATTTGAGCTTCCTGAGGTGCTGAACCCTATTCCCCAAATGGATTCAGCATCTTGAATAACTCCTTTAAAGTTCAGGCTAAGCCTCAGAGCAGGTTCACTACTCTGCTCGCATGGGACCCACCACCCACCACTGGACCTGAGTATTTTCAACACATGACACATGAGCTGGCACAAAGTTACCTTTGGACAGACAAGAGCCCAGAACCCCCTATTGCTCTATGTGTTCTGTGTATTTACTATGACAATTCTGCTTCCAAAAACCAGCTGTTGGGTGGGGACCAACAGCAGGAGGGTATAAACACATCCATCCTCTGCTTGTGCACTCCCTGTACATATCTAACTGGCAACTGTGGGGAAACAGAAAGCTGGATTATATGCAACTTTGGTCTAATCCAGGAGAGCACTTCTTACATTCTTAGGGTTTTGTTTTTTTAATTAGAAAACTATCTGAAATGATTAGATATGGATATAGCCACTGAACCTAGGTTGTTGTAGAAATTATCTTTGGTATGAAGACTGACTTAGAGAGCCAGCACAGTGTTGTGATTTGAGCACTGGAATATGACCCTGGACATCAGGGTTCAGTTCCCCGCTCAGCCATGGAAACCCACTGAGTGAGCTTGGGTGCATCACCCACTCTCAGTCCCAGAAACCTATGATACATTCACCTTAGAAGCAGAAACTACTTGAAGGCACACAACAAAAAGAACAAAGAAGGTTTACTAGATAATAGGACAAGTGAAATCAACAAAGACTCAATCTTATAATGTATGTGTTCTCTGAGCTTCCACCCTAATTACTGGGGGATGAGTTGAATGTACATAGCACAGCTAAATGTTTTTAAATTGAGGATTTCACTGGGGGGAGTACTTTGCTTTGTTTTTCTTTGGAAATTACAAATTTTCACCATTAAACATTAGATCAAAGTTAGACACAGAATACTGTTTTAAAATTCATACATTCAGAATCTCTTACATTAATTGCCCCTAATATATTTCAATCATTATTTTTACACCACTGATGATCACCATAAGACCTTCCAGATGTTGTTTGTGCTGCATCTCTCATTAGCCTCAGGCCATTTCTGCACTAGACTGTTATAGTGATATTATTCTACTTTCAACATCCTATGGAATCCTCGGGTTTGCAGTTTAGGGAGGGCCCTTCCATAGGATATTGAAAGTGGAATAATAGTACTATAACAGTCTAGGGCAGAAATGGCCTCAGTTGTTCACATCACTTTTACTCTTCTTTTCAGATGATTAAAGAATAAGGAAGGTGTAATATTTCTCCTGCCCCACTCACACCCTTCCAATCAAGCTTATAATTGCAGGAGGGGTCCCAGCAATTGTCAGTCAAAAATTGAGAAAGGAGTAATTATTCACAGATCTATCAAATCAAAGGGCAGGGAAGGTACAATTTTATGTAGGTGTCTTGGTATTACATACAGAAGAGAGTTATATCAAAAAATAAAGTAGCTAGAGTGATTAGTGTGGGTTTTTTTTTTCTTTTCGTCTTATGTGGAGCATCTTGTGCAGTGGCTATGTCAGAATTTCACTTGCTTAAATGGCCTTCCTCATGCAAAGTGTCCTACCTTTTTGAATGCCAACACATTTTTTAAAAGGAAAGAATGTCTTCTTCATTATTCTGATTTGCATTTTTCCCTTCCAGAGAAGTTAAGCTCCACAGGTAACTAAATGCAGCATGGCATGCTCCAATCAGGAGAATAAATGAAAGTCCTGAGGCTTTCTGTTGGAACTTCCTTATTATCAGACTCACACACCTGAACTTGAAATTGGATGATAAGAGGGCAAGGCAGCTATCCTACATTGCAAACATAACTAAATTGGAATAACAATGAGTTTATGGGAGCTAGCAGTGTAAATATTACAATGAGGTGGTGAGGCTGGGTTACAGAATATGATCCCTAAGTGTCACAGAAGAGCAAATGTGTTCATGCATTCATGTGCAAGTATACACACATGTGTGTGCCTGTATGTATTACACACATCACTATTGTAACCTTGAACAATGTTGGGAACAATGTCTGTATTCTGGAACAATATCACTTGGGACACTCCAGATATTACTGAACACCAACTCCTATCATTCCTAGCCAACATGGCAAATGATTAGGGAAGATAGGAGTTATAGTCCTCTGTAGTCTGGCATCCACTATGACCAAATATCATTAGTCCTGAACTATCTGCACAGACTTCCAATTTGTTTCTGGAATTATTCCGAGGTACTGGTTTTGACCTGCAAAGCCTTAAGCTTCTTGAAACCAGGACATGTGAAAGATCATCTCTTTCCACATGAACTCACCTGGAATTTGAGATCTACCACAGAGATCCTGTTGTGTGTCCTGCCACCCCAACTGGCTAAGCTTCTGAGAACACAATGCAGGGCTTTCTCTGTAGTAAATCTATGACTGTGGGATGCCTTCCTAAGGGAAGTCAGACTGCCTTCATCCTGTTTGAGCTTCTGGTGGACAGTTAAAACAAAATTATTTTATCTGACCTTTGGTTCTTAAAACTGCTTTGTTAAATTGGCTTTTAAAATTGCTTGTACTCTCTTAAACTTAAGCTTTGAATATTTTTTTTTTTACAAGAACTTTTACAAGGCAATTCATTGGTGATATATGACCCCTCAAAAATTAATGAAGATAACGCATAAAGGGAATGGCCAATGTTGGAAGTGTGGAAAAACAACAGGAACCTATTTTCATACATAATGGCTATGCCGCATAGCAAAAAAAATACTGGAAAAAGATCCATGACAGTAGCACAAAGATACTTGATATTAAATTTGACATGATTCCAGAAACATATTTCTTAAACATGATTGAAAGGAATAGTTGAATGAAGACACAAAAGAAAACATTATTAAATTTAATAACAGCAGCAAGATTGAATTACACAAAGCAATGGAAAAAACAAGAGTCTCCCCGTGAAGAATGGAAGATCAAAGTAATGGATATCATCGAAATGGAAAAACTGTCCAACATGCCGAAAGGAAACTCAAATCAACAATTTGAAAAGCAATGGAATGAAATTATTAAATGGGTGAAAGAGAACTAAGATTAAAGTATAGAGCCGATTAGAAGATTGAAAGGGGTAACTCTTATGTTAAGGATGGAACATAGATTTAGCAGGGAAACTTAAGGTAGATTAGAATAAGAAACTTAAAAAGATTGGATTGGGGAAAACGCGTAACAGGGAAAGTAAGGTCAGAAAGGGGAGGAGGAAGGGATAGAGAGAGAGAAAGGAGGAAAAAAGATGATGGCATATAAAAATATATGTTAATATGAGGGGGTAGGGTAGAGAGGGAGAAGGGAGAAGGGATAGACTGAATATCATATTTATGGAAGAAAATAATTATTTAGTATTGTACAGAAAATATTAGTAAAGTTATGTAAGAGATGACTGGGAATGATATGGATAAAGGTTGTATAACATGTAAACAATACTTGAGATTTGCAATTTTTAGTTTATACGGAATTTTAATAAAAAATAATAAAAAATAATAAAATTGCCTGTTTGTAAAAGAACGTTTTTAATTTCTATATAATAATATTCTATATTTCCTCAGGAACCCTGAGCAAAGAAATTAACAAATCATTTAATAAATAATATAATAGATAACTTCTCAGAGTCCACAGGTTCCTCTCCTTTGACCTGCAGTATTACTTCAGACAATATGAGACTGCAGTAATTCTTTTGGAAAGGGGGCTAGGAAATGAACAGTGAGGAATCAATTTACACCAAGCACTAGATATAATACAACCATTTTCTTTGGATGCAGGAAGAAGCTTAACCCCAGAGCCTTACACCCAAAACTCATAGGCCGGACTAGTTTTTTTCATGCGTTGTGCGCACTTGGTTGAATAGGCTGGGCAAAGAATGTCCATTTGCAAGGAGCAGGTACAGAAAGCTTCAGTAGTTGCCACTGATGCTGAACTTTAATCTCCAGAGTTACTGGGCAGCAACCTTCTGAAGCACATGGATTCTGAGGTGAAATCATACTGCTGTGGTTTTCCTCACTATAAAGCAGACCCTATGATTCATCCAATAGTTTCCTTAGAGTGTCAGCTTTCATTTTGGTAGAACAAGTTGTTTCCTCTACAAGTCTTCTTAAGCTGACAAAGCCATTGGCTGAACCAATTCCGGTTCTGGTAATGCAAAAACATACCATTTCCTAACATCATTGCTTCTTTCCTTGCTGCCTAGCGGTCCCTTGATACTTTTGTCCCTCATCTGGCCTCTGTTCAACTCCATTCATCAGCCTTCTCTCTCTTTGACTTCAAATCTACACTTTTATTTCCTCTCCCAACAGTTATCTCATCCAAGCATTGGCCTCAGCAATAGGAGTATTCCAGAGCAAGCATAGCGGCTCGAGGCAAAGTTCTTATTCCAGTAAACAGGGCACAGTAAGGCAAAGAGAAAGTCTGTGTTGCGACTTCAGAAAAGCTGTCCCAAGACATTTTGCTGCCTAAGACAAAGGTTAAAGCTGATATTTTCCCATTCTGTGTACAAAAATGGACCAGATCAGTAGCAGTTCAGCCTTTCTTCAATATTGGCAGAAGAACTATGCCTTCCATTGCACTCAAAGGCCAGGCAAGAAAATAGGTATGCATGTAGCTTTGCCTCACCCCTCTGGGTCTGTTACCTGAACCTTACTCTGCCTAATGGACAGGCCAGTCATGGGATTCAGATTTCTCCATGGAAAGTTTCAGACTGTGAAGCTCTTAATTATGAAACAATAATAAATATCTGTTTCTTCTGCTTAGCAGTTGGAATCCCACCCACATGTCCTTTCCTTCTGACCAGAACTAGGGATGGCATTGCTTCAAGACATCTCAGAGGCAACTGTTCTTAATGGAGGCAGTTCATACACCCAGCTATGAAGCATCAGGATTTGCATTTTGCAGAGCATGTTCTAATACAATTAAGTAGCATTAGTGGCTTTTCACATCTTTTTTTCCACATCCCTATCTGTACAAAGAAGACAACAAACTGCATGGCATAGAAGTTTCCTTACCCACTTCTTCCAGAGAAAAAGAGGGCTCAGTTCCACCTGTGATTTAGATGGAAGCTGTAGCTGCTTTTTGTTTCTCTGTCCTGTCTGGTTTTGCTGGATAGTCACTCAGCCTGTCACATCTGTCAGGGGTAATGATGTTCTGTAATTCCTATACAGAGAAAGTTCCACTTCACCACAAACCATGCCTGACTCTAGATAATACTATTAGAACAGAACTGACACAGAATGCATTAGAGCATGATTTGGCCTATTGTTATTCCATTCCATGCCTAAGACTGTTAATGCTTCAAATCAGCAGCCAGGTCAGGTGCCTTTCACTGATTTCTTTTCCAATCAATAACAACAAAAAGGATACTGACCTGCTTATATATCCTATCTCCTTCCCTCCTCCCATCTACTTATGTGCTAGAAAAATGCCAGTCATCATATGTGCATGATGTCTTTGGAAGGAGAGCCCCTGAGGACTTACGGAGTGGGTACGAATGATCTCTACCTGTTTCTGCTCACAGAAACACAATTCCCTGTGGTTGACATCAAGGGGACCAAAAGGTATTTTTCCCCTCAAATGACAATGTCATCCCTAAGCGCAGCACTTTTGTTTCACCCATAGGAATGAACTGTTGCAGCTCTTGTCTAGCCGTCTTCTGTGAGGAGTCTGTAGGTTCACAGTCAATGGGACGACTGGCTGATATATCCTCAAGAGTGATAATTGTCAAGAGATAAACAACTGAAGAACTCTTTTGGTTATTTGCAAAAAAAAATAGTCATCAAAGCTTGGAGACAGTAACGTATACACAAACCACCTATTATTGTGATGTTGGCTGTTTTGGCACAACCCATTGTGAATTTTGGAGGAAATTTTGGTTGTAAAATCTCACCAGGAGACCGTACTTTTTCTGCCTTCAGGGAAGGCTGTGAAGAGGCAGCATAATTAAAATACTCAATGTCCAAAAAGCAAAGCAATGCAAAGCACTAAAATGAAAACAATAGGTAAGCTAAGCCTGGTCACAAGAGTGACTAAGGCCCTTTCTGCTCCATTCTCCCAACCAGCCATAGGGACAGGAGAAGGACAGAACCACAACCACGCTTATGTACGATGTTGCCGCAGTCCCATCCTTCTTCTGTCCCCAGGCGGCATGATTGTACCGCATATCATTGATGGGTTTTTCCCATTGTGGATTACCTTGTCTATGGAGACCCTAGAAGCAATCCAGCTGCACTGTGTCAGGAAGAGGCATGGCCATCGTGCTTCCTGGAGCATGGAGGCAGCTGGTGCGGAGAAGGTGCTCCTGTCACACTCCTCTCCCAGCAGAGTTGATGCCAGGACCCACACCAGATGTCTCTGCAACAAGGTAAGGTGCAGAAAGGGCCTAAGTTGACACTGCAGTAGCAGAAGGAAATTTAGAGGAAATCCTCAGTGGAAAGGAATTCTGAATCTCTAGCATCATCAAAATCTCCCCTAATTACTATCTCACACTGCATGTTCTTCATCTTCTCAGACAGGAACCCTCTTTCTTAGAGATTTCACAGAGAGTGTGCACTGCAGGATTCTTAAGGGCTGCTTGACCAAAATATTTCTTTTCCCTCTCTGACAAGTATGTGTTTCCTGCTGTGCACATGGCAGTCTGCATGTAGCCAAAATGCAGTTATGTCATTTATGCTTTTTTTCAAAATGAATTCCCGGTGTTTGCCCCCTCCCCCAACCGACTGTTGCAATTAGTAAAACAGCATTGGAGCAGTTCTAAGTTCTAAATTCTAGTGTTTACCAAGGGAAAACCAAAATCTGGGGTAAATCTGGCATCATTCTTTCGGAAGGCATTGTTCAAAAGGCAGCAGTCATAGGCCAGAATCTTGCTGGCATATTACGCCAGTGAAACTACGCTGGTGTAGGGAACGGTGCCAGGAGAAAAGGGATAACATGTGCAAAGCCATAAAGGAAATAAGAAATTGAAGAAACAGGCTGCTTAGAACCAGCAGGTTTTGTTAGCTTTCCCTCAACATCACTGCATTAAGCCTGCACAAAGATACTTCACTAGCACAGTGCACCAACAAGACTGCAGCCCTAAAAACACTGCCCCTCTGAGAATTTCATTTGGTTGGTCATTCAAACATGGGTGAAATCTTGATATGTTCCTGCAAATAAGCTCACAATGTCTGATGTTGCCAGGTCAGGACTATTCCAGGGCCTGAGATTTCAGGGCTGAAACCTGAGCTCTATGGACCACTCCTTGGCCCTTTCGCATGGCATTTTCCATGCGAAAGAGGGCCTGGAGCATTGCGCAATTGTGAGGAGCGATCCGCATGATGCACTCACAATCATGTGACACTCCATGGGCCAGCAGGGGCCACTCGTGCACCTTTTCATTTTCGGCTAGAAGCCGAAAATGGTGCACGATCACGCATTGCTCCTGGGCCCCGTGAACACTTACCTGGCATGCAGAGCCTCCAGAGCCACGCCAGTCACACTTCCTCCCCCAGCACAGCCTGGGAAACTCCCAGGTTGCACTGTGGAAGAAAGAGGTAGGGCTCTCACGTGAGCAGGCAGCTCATGTGGAGCCAAAGGACCCTGGATGCGAGAGCCTCTCGCCTGAGGCTGCCCGCGCAATCCCCGCACCCCAGCGCCAGAAGACGGTAAGGTGCGGAAAGGGACCTTGTGATGTCAGAAGAGATAGGCCTGGAGATATTACAAGGGTGATGTTACAAGTAATGTCGTTGTGTATGATACCTTAAGCAAGAACCACAGTAGAACAGAGTATGCCATTCCAATAAAAACACCCAATCTAACAAATAATTTAAAAAACCATATACACACATATATTTCAAGGCAGTGTTCTTAGCATGGGAGTCCTCTCACTTTCTTATTATTTGTTTTTGGAGTTTGTTTTTTGTTTGCTTGTTTGCATTTACAAAATGTTTTTGTTGTCATTCTATTAAGCTGCCTTGAGCATAAAGGCCAGGATAGTTTTGAAAAACTCAATGTATGAATTAGCATACTTTAAGTAAAGACTGAGAAGGGTGCAAATTAATCCTTTGGCCTTCTTGTTTGCCTTATTCCCACTTATCTCCATCAGTTCTGTGCGCTAAGTCTTGATAAAAGCATCCCTCCAACAAATCATTTCATTGCATTGCGAGCACCTAGCCACTATCTACGTCTAATGTCCCCGTGGCCTTTCTTTATACCTCCAGGTGCTTCATCTCCATTTTCCATCAACACAACCTTTAATTTGGAAAGAGGTTTTTCAAAAAATAATTCCAGTGTCCTCCCCCCCCCATTTTTTTCTCTCCTGTCAGGCTTTGTGATTATTATAAACTCATCTCCCTATGGAGACTGCCTGATTTATCAGCTTTTGCTTTCCTGATAAAGGCCCAATTGCAAAAGCTCTCCTAGCTGCCAAGATAATATTTAAATAGCTTCTTTCATACCTACTGCTTGGGGAATTTGATGCATGCTCTCTATCATGAGTGATGAGGTCTTGGCAGCCATCAGGGTCGACATGAGCTTCCTGCTGGGCTCCACATTTTCCTACTGGGGGAAAAAATTGTTTTGTACAAGATGGGAGAGGCTGTACAAATTAAAGTGTTTTCAGATATTATATGGTGTTCTCTTTCCCTGAGGTTACTGTGTATCATCTGTTTAAGAGTGTGTCAGTGGTGATAAGACAAGCTGGCTAGGGCATGCATTGTAATACTATGTATATTAAGCACACAGCCTGTTCAGTTGGAAATAGGTCCCATGTTCTTTAATATGACTAACTCTTGTCCCAGATGCATGTGCACAGGATTTCAGGCTTAAGACTCCTAAAAAGTGGAAGTGATTGACAAAGAATAGGGGTTAGGGATGGATGAGAATTTCATTCGTTTCTTTGCAACCAGGCTCACAACTTAAACATTGGAAAAATCCATTGTGATAATCAAAATGACTCGGTGAACATGGAATTTTTATCCTAACAATTATGGCTTTATGTTCTTCTGTCTTCACTGCTCATCTTCCCCATTTGTACTTTGTTACTATTCTTAATTGGTATATCAATTTAACATTTTCCATACAATTACAACAGAGCTAAATAAACATTTAAAAGAATGTCTTTACACACACACACACACACACACACACACACGTATACATATACATATACATATAAAGAATCCTTCCATCACTTACAAATTGCTCCATAAACATCATGGAAAAAGCTTGACTTTTAAAAATTGGCTGTGTGGGCAGAAGCGAAATTGTCAGAAATGCCCATTCAGACAGAAGGCTTTGAGTAAGCCTGGCTCTGAACCCCTCTCCTGTGTGTATTCATCCTTGTTTGTAGTCCTGAGTTAGCGCTGCTGCATCTTCTTCTTTCTTTCTCTTAGACCTTTAATTCTTTATTTGATTTCGCCAATGCAGATGGCTGAGGATTTTGTTTGGTTCATTTTTGATAAAAACTTAATAGATTAATAAATCTGTGAAAGATAAGATGACTTTTAAAAAATCCACATGTGCTAGAGAGTGAAAGTGACAGATTTAGCCACCCCTACTAAAGACAGATACAGAAAGACTTCCATGTGGAACTCCTATATAAATGAGAGTAGGATGGAAGCTGAAATCGCCCTACATACAAACTTATAGATACATAGAAATACTGCAACAGAACTTCCTAGAAATTATTGCTGTTTAACAGAGGAACAGGCTTCCTTGTCACTTGGTGCATTCTGCCTTGCTAGGGACATTTAAGGAAATATTAGGCAGTCATTTGTCAGGATTGCTATATTTGTGAGGTTCATGCATTGACTAGGAGTTGAACTAATGATTTCCAATGTGCCTTCCAGTTGTAAAATCCCATAATTCTATCAGTGTACAGTGTCAGTACTCACACTTATGCAATGTCATACCACTTCTAACGGTCATGTTTCTACCCTCTGGAATACTGGGGTCTGTAGTCTGGTGAGCTACTCAAGAGTTCTCTTCTAGAATACTGTAGTGCCTACTTATTGGTTTCACTAAAGCTCTGTACTTTAGACACATCCTCTGTCTGATTCCTGAAATCTTTCCACAATTAAAAAAAATACACACAGAGATGCCCTGCATCCTATTGTGGTGAGTGTGTGGAGCGTGGATGGACTACATGCCATGGGCAGGGCAGCAGAGGGGAAAAAAATCCCCCTAAATGCTCTCTAGGGGGCATGAAGACATTGTCACCATGTTTTTGCCCCCAGGGCAATTTAGGCCCAGGAAAGGCCTTTTTAAAAACAGGAAGTGAACAGAAAATAACTTCCATTACCTTCCTTTGGTTAAAAAGGTTGCCCTGCACCAAACTACTAATCCTAGGTAGCTAGACTGGTACACAGTCTATCAGTATTTGAATGTGTAAATTACTAAATTACTATACAAATTTAAACAAGTCTGTGAACTCTAGTACTGCACAAGAGATAGCTCAACTGATCAATGCCATAAATCTAAGTAAAGCACTATGTGCAGATGGACTACCTACTGCATTTTATAACACTTTCCTTGATATCTTAGTAGTCTCATTAACGTTCTTTGATGAATGTATCTTTAAGATCCCAGATGCATGGAATGAGGTGAGGGTTACTTCAACCAACAAGAAAGATTTTTTAAAATCCATCATTTATCTCACTATATTTTCCAGTACTACTTTTAAATGAAGATTACAAAATTTAGCATCTACTTATGCAAAGAGATTATATGAAATGGATTAAAAATACATTCAGACAGACCAGAAGAGCTTTACTATCGGGTAACAATTTTCTTACTATAAAGTCCTCCTGGCCAGGCTGAATTATTTTGAAATGAAGAGCAGTGAACCTTTAGAATAAGTCCCTTCTTTAGAGAAAAAGAGAGAGAGAGATTTTGTTTCTTTAGATACTGAGAAAGCTTTTGCTTGGATGGATTCTTTAATTTTTTTATTTATTTTGTGGAGGTAGGCTACTAGAAAGTTTGGACACTGAAAATCCTTCTTAAAACTATATTCAGGCCCTATGTGAGAAAAAATGCACCACAGTTTCAAGAAATAATTACAGATCTGAATCCTTTCTTATAAGCAGAGGAACAAGGCAAGCTTGTCCTCTTGCTGATATTTGTCTGTTTCATCAAACTTCCAGCAATTATGATTCATTCATCAAAATCTAGAGCCCTTTCACACTACAAAATTATAGCATGGTGATTCCACTTTAACTTCTATGGCAACATCCTAGGGAATTCTGGGGTTCACAGTTTAGGAAAGGACACTCAGAATTCTCAACCAGAGAACTCTAGTGTCTCACCAAATTACAAACCCTAGGATTCCACAGGATGGAATTGTGGCAGTTAAAGTGAAACATAGTGCCCTAATTGTGGAGCATGAAACATACAGAGGTTGGTTCAATGAACATTTGAGTTAGTTTGTATACAGATGATAGTGTCTTACTTCAAGCAACCCACATTTTCTCTGTCCCAGCACCAGAAGTGGATCTAGGGTGGGGCAACTTGGGCATGTGCCCTGGGCGCCACTACCCAGGGGAGCACCCTCTTGCCTGCTTCCCCCCGTGCCTGCCCATCATCCCCCCACACTCACCACTGCCAACCCACGCCTGCCCACCACCACCCAAGCCCGCCGCTGCCAACCCGCACCCACCCCCCGCTTGCAGGCAAGAATAATTCCAGATGGATCGGTTTGAACTTGCCTGAAATGTGTACTATTTCCTTATTGAATGAGTACAGATACAATGACACCCATGATCAGCAAAAGATTGTTCACTGTACTTCAGTCAGTCAAAGGTAAGAGTCTTGATCCATTTATAAATATTTCAAAGTGTCACTTGCAAATACTCTGGCTGTTTCTTTTTCCAATTCCTCTTCTGAAGTCTAATGACTTCTGTTACAAAACACAATTAGATTAAACGAGAATGACTAGACTAGCAAACAATGTCTTCATGACGCCTGACCGATCAGAGAGGATGAGGTGACATTTCTTGGAGGGACTGAAGGAAAGCAGTTTTCAAGTATGCCTCTAGCAGAATTTCATGCAAGCCCAGTTGCTTCGTCCACCCTAGAAAAGAGCTGACATTAAATGCTGTTAAATCAAGCACCAAATATAATTGATCCTTAAGCATCTTTTGTCTGTGGACATCCTACAGGGAAGACATGCTTGTTATCAGGCCAATAATCCTAATTAAAATAAAAAAGTCTACCAGGCCCCTGGTTTTGTATTTGGAGTTGTCTGTTCAAATATAGGGTATGTTAAACTGAATTTTCTTAGCCACATACCGAAGCCAACAAACATTGAGTGATCCTAGCTAAAGATCATTTAGCAATCCTAACTGAAGATAGGAATGTATAACTGCCATCAGTTTCAGTGGGCAAGGTAACCAAGTGCTCTACTCTCTTTAGCAAAAACCAGTCAGATTAAGTAACTTACTTTGGCTGGATCTTTCCCTTAACTGTAGCATGAAATTTAAAAAAATCTGCTTGCATATCTAGTATGGTGCTGTGTAGGGATGGGTGGGAACTTTGTTTCAATTTCTTTTTTATTAGAATTACCAAAATTCAAATTACTAAATTACAAATTACCAAAATTGAGTACAATATTTTTTAAAAAAAATGTTTAAAATTCATGGTTTTTTATATGATTTTGTATCTGGTGGGGGGAAATCCTGTTGGGGACTTACATCTTCATATGTGGACTTATGTCTGCAGGAATTAGAACTGAGCAATTTTGTAATTTCCATATCCATGAAAGGACTGCTTTTTCATTACTGCATAGTGGAGTCAGCAAAGTGACCGATGCACAATGGGACTGATACGCATCGATCCCCTTGTGCATCAGGACACTGGCTAAGAAAGCTGATGTGTATTGGGACACTCTTGCCAGGGTCCCATTATGCATCTTCATAACCTACTAATAGAGCTTCCCCGCATCTCTGCTACATAGCTGAATATACATAAGTTTACATAATATAGACCACGATAGAGGATTCTGACCATCATTTTTAACTATGTTTTGTTTTAACTTACACTGTGAGCTGCCCTCAGTCCCATATTGGGAAAAAGATGGTATATAAATAAACAAATGTTACCCTGATTTCTGGGGTCCCGGGAAGGACACCTCAATGTGCTCACACTAGGGAATGGGAATTAGCAAGAGCACATGCTAAGCAATGCAAGAGACAGGGCAACCTAGTGAGTAGCAAGATCTTGAACCCAATGTCTACAGGATCAGGCCGAGTCAATGAGCAAACAGAAGTAAATAATAATTGTTTTCTTTATTGATGAAAAACTCAGTCAAACATGTGTATGCAACACACTCACACAGACCTATTGAAAGAAAGGTAGGAGTTGGATAGAGGGTTGTTTTAGAGGGATTTTAGCATGAGAAATACTACACCTGTCCTGAAGCCCGGGTAGTCTGAAGAAAAGTCCGTAGAAGTGAAGATTCTCAGCATGAGTTGAGGGGAAGGCTCGCCGAATGAAACGACAGCAAGGCGGGATGGAAGCCAGGAGTGATCCGAAGAAGCACTCAAAATCAGGGGGTCTTATAGGGGAAAATGTGCCCGTAGGCTAGTCCGTTCCCAGGGATAACAATGAGTTTTGGGCTGGAGACAAAGCCCCGAAAGGTCAGTATTTTGCATGATCGAGTTATGACAGAGTTGTCAATAGAGTAGACAGTATGCAAACGCGGAGTGCTTGACAGTTGAGTATTCGGCTCAAGCTGCCTGCTCGGGGCAGGGAGTCTTTTGTAAACAGCGTGCATACATAATGTGATCTTAAAAGGGTACTTGCCTTGAGGTCTCCTAAAGCTGCAGTCTGGCTATTACTGGCCTGCCTGGATCGGTTTTGAATAGTTCAGCTATTTTTGACTGTGCCTGTGTGTGTGCTTGTCCGGGGGCCTCGCAAGCACCTGGAGCGGAATGGGTAAAGAAGGCCAAATTCTTGATATCAAATGATATCTGATATCCCACAAGTCCGGGGTAGAAACTATGGTAACACAAATATCAGAATACGTTAACTACACCTTTGTTGAAAAGGGATGGCAGAATTTGCACTTTTTGACAGTCTTATTCAATCTGACAGTTTTACAAAAGTACTACTCTAGTATTTGGAATGTGATCCATACAATAACCATTACGTAGACTGAGTCCCTGTTCCATTCTCATGGAAATGTTACCTGTAGCGACACTTAGGATGTTGTCCATTATGATAAAGACACCTAGAGTCTTGTATTTGAAATATGGGATGTTTCAGAGAAGTGTGAATGGGAAAAAAAGTGCACAAGGAATGTGCTGTTTTGCATACACTGTGTACAAATCAGAGAAGGAAGATTGTGCTGTAATAGCCTGTGAGGAAACTAGAATGCTCTACTGAGAACTGGAGAGCTGCTATATCTGTGCACAGGTGTATATTTTGAATGCATATTTGATTTTATTTGGTTTTAGGATTAACATTATCAACATCTAACCAAAGTGACATTTTGATAATGGTAATATTAAACAATAATTTTAAAATACATCAATATAAATATTAATTATAAATATTAATTAGTATTTGAGCATTTATTTGTTTGTTTCTTCAGTTTGTGCTCTACCTTTCTCCCACAAATGGGACTCAAGGTGGTTTATAATTAAATAGAACAGATATAAGACAACAAACAATAAAAGGATTAAAATGAAAAAACAAACATAGCAATAGCAAAACATTTACTTTTAATGGTTTTAAAATAAGAGAAGCAACCACATATTTGTCCTTTTGGAAGATGCAAATCTGTGACCCTGTGGCTCTACTACATCAGAACCTTCAGTCCTTGTGTGAATGCAGTCCAGGGTTTTGCAGAAAATAATCTTGTCAAGAACAACAGCAGAGGCCTCTTCAATGCCAAGTGAGCCTGAATGACTGCTCCTTTTAATTCCACACACACACACACACACACACACAGAGAGAGAGAGAGAGAGAGAGAGAGAGAGAGAGAGAGAGAGAGAGAGAGAAGAGCAGAAGAAATGAAAGGTCCAGTAGCTCCCATTAGCAGGGTAATGACTGCTAAGAATGATGATTATTGATTGCCTCTCACAGTTTGTCTGCAATGTACACACACCCCATTGCCAAAATCAATAGTCGTGAGAGACAGACTGTTTCATTGCAAGCAATTTTTTTCAAAATCCTCAAACCGCACCCCCCATACACATCACTTGTGCCTGAGAGCTCATCATTAACTCCGTCCTACAGCATATGTACTCTGGATGGGGAAAATGTTTTAGCACTTGCTTAAGTTATCTAAGTTTCTCCACCAATACCACCTCCCCGAACCACAAATGATTGGCTAAGGCTGTTCTCTAGCTAGGGGTTGGATGGCATGCCAATTTAGCTATGTATCTTCTTTCACAAAGGGAAGGCCTTTATTTTAAGGTGCCCACTATCTGGAGGGCTGTCCAGTTCAAGTCTGCTTTAAATATTAAACACATAAGAAGGGAAAGAGAGCAATGGCCTTGAGTTTCCTGTCAACCGTTAGCACCCAAAGAGTGGGCAGTGCAGGTGCACAGATTACAGACTTACCTCATTTAACAAAGCATCTGACAAAGAATCCATACATATGGAAATAGCTTGTGCAGCTATTGCAACAGTTTCCAATAGCAGGCAGATCAGAAGTGTAGTGATGGGCAGGGGGATAAGAGCAATGACCACTAAATAAGATTTCTGCCACTCCAAAAGTAGCCAGCTGTTCACTCTGATCATTTTTTTCCCCCTCTCACTTATCCTACTGGCCCTCCATCAGTTGTTCATTCATCCTTTTCCTCTGTTCACTACTGTAATGAGCTGGGCCTCTGCTACCAGGCAGATGGATTTTAGAGCGCTTGTTAGCATCATGTTAACTGCTGTCCAGTGGTGTGAAAGATGTATTTCCCCTCTGTCTCCCATAAGTAAAGGAAATACAATGAGGGAGGACATGGGAAGGAGCCTTCTCTGCATTGGCACTCCAGTTGTGGAATTCTCTCCCCTTGTAGGCCCAACTGGTGCCAGCACTGGGATCATCTCAGTGCTAAGTCAAAACCTGGCTTTTTGTAAAAGCCCCCAAGCATATTGGATTTTGCCCAAACTTATGGTTACATTATTCAAAATTGTTTTAAATGGTTTTAAATTGTATGTTTTTAATTGATAATCCATTTAATATATTTTAATTGTCTTAAAATATTGTTATTAACTATTTTTTAAATTTATTTTATTGTAAGCTGCCCTGAGATCTTCAGATATAGGTGGTACTGGTTGTGATGATAATGTTCATTTCCAACTTATGGTGACCCTACAGCAAACCAGTCATGGAGTTTTCTCATAAGATTTATTCAAAGACAGTTTTCCATTGCTGAGGCTGAGAGAGTGTGATTTGCCCAAGGTCATCCAGTAGCTTCCATGGCCAAACGGGGATCCCTCGCCTCCAGAGTCATAGTCCAACACTCAAAGCACTCCACCATGCTGGATCTATATATGGATATAGGGTGAGATATAAATATTTTAATAAATAAAGTAGGTTAAAAGATAAAAGAGTTACCCTGTATTAGTGACCTTGTTGGATACTTTGCAATTTGTAGTTTGAGGCTGGGAAAAAATATCAATGCTGAAATTGGACTGGGGGAATGAATTTTTCTCTGTTGCTAATCTGCTCGTACAGTTCTCCTAACTATTGGGGGAAGATGGGTAATGCTTGTGTACCTTAATTTTATTTGTTTGCTTCTTCACTATATAACTCATTAGCCTCAGCCTGGGTAGGAAATGCAACCCAACACAGGCTCCCCATATGTCCAGAGATGGAGAATTCAATTGCTGGCCAAGGGACAGTCTAGGTAGAATTTGTTTAGAAAACCAGTTCTCCTGTTGGCTATGAGGGGATGTTGGACCCTATCAGTGAAGGGGCTGGAATGCTTCTCTGCTGTGTACCATCTGCTGCATCATTTGCTACCAATAAAACTTATGCTAGAGCAGTAATGTGTGTCAATGTTCAGAAAAGGAAGAACCCTGGGGAGGCCTGGAACTACATTCAGTTCCAGAACAAGACAAATCCCCAACCCCATCTACCAGGCATTAGTTTTCCCTCTTTCTTTAAACTGTTTGAAGAGCTTGGGGAAGGCAGTACCTGGGAGCTGCCTAGGGAGGAATGAGACTCCCAGGCCTCTTTCCAGCTTTATCTTTCCCAGTTGGGGAAGACCTGCAACCTCATGTCTGAAGATTTTACTGCAGACTAGAAACAGAATTTAATGCACTAATATTAAGCAATCTGTTTAATATTAACACCTCTACATTCTCTTTAGTATCCAGACCATGTTTCAAGGTTTTGGTTTTACAGTTCTGGAGCTACGGCAGAGACACAGAATCACAGAGATATACATTTCTTTTTTGTTATTATTATCGACTAGGTACTTCCAAATTCAGGGATAAATCTTTATTCTAGGAATGCATTTAATCTCTCCTTCTCTTTCTCTTCCTCTTTCTCTTTCAGTCTCTTTCACTTGGGCACACACTCACACACATTTTATAAATACAAATAAAGGAAGCCTGCATTCTGCAAGCATGGATACACATTCCCAAGCTGCTACTAACAATCCACCCACTCACGGCTGATTCAAATGCATAAAGGAGTAGCAGAACTCCCACAGTTCACCATTTTGTCGCATAGGTGTTTCTGCCTGCACCGTGCTGCTGGAGCATTACCTTGTCTTGACAGCCAAACTTCAAGTCCTGAGTTTTAACTGTTCTAATAGCAGATTTTAGAAAAGCATATCCTATTTGTCAGATCTTTGTACAAATCATGCTGCTAAGGGCTGGAGGAGCTTAGCTACTCTTAGGATATAATTCATGCCTCCCATTTTTGCGCAAATACACAAAGAAAGTGACAGACATCCTGGCCTCAGATTTTTCTTATTATCAGGCTACCTTTGGCTATGCTCACTCCAAATCTGAGTTTTCTAGGTAGAGTGGGACTAGCTCAGCCTTCCCTGAAATTGTGACTGTCTGCTTTGAAGTCAAAATGAGATATTCTTGTCCTTAGTTTTCCCTTCCTGAACAGATTTCCAGCAACATTTGCCCTTCTGTGTACCCATGATCTTCTAGGCAGCTGAGGACAGAAACAGAAGACGTAAGATTATACCAAACTGGAATTCGTAAGCAGTGCAGATATCTGACCAAACATGCAAGTTAAATTTTCCAGAGTAAGGAACTAGCAACAGAGAGCAGTGAGTATTTGAGGAGTGGCCAGTAACAGGAAATTCTGAAGAATAAGATCTCATCATGACAGTCTCAATGGGTATGGCCTCAGCAAGAGTTTTTAAAATTGCAAGCAGCTATGTTAATCTCTGTGCATGTGTTTATGTATTTTATATATATGCAAGATTATCATATTCCAGCCTCTTAACTCTGGGCATCTAGTTTGCATACTATGGACATTATAGATATACATATTGGCCCGCATTCACTATGGCTGTTACCAGTGTGTAACCTAGAGCTGAACGTTCATGACTGGTTTGTATTCACAATCTGTATATATTCACCAGTTCAGGAAATACATAGGGACTGTGAAAGTCCCCCAATCCCCATTTACTGACCAGCAGCCATTGTAAGCAAGAGGGGCCTGTTCCCCTATCAGACCCTTTTCGCATCTTACCTTTTTCCGCAACGGGGGAGGGTGTCTCGCGCGAGAAGCCTCCTTTGCAAGGCTGCTGCTTCCCCCTCCTTCCTTCCGCAGGGCGCTTCGTGATGACGCGACCGTCGCACGAGTGCCCCGCCCCTTCCTTCCACAGGGCACTGTGGGAGCTGTAGGCTCCGCGAGGAAAGGAAGCACTTCCCGCCCAGCTCGCCGATGCACCACACGGAGGTAAGTGTGCGAGGGCGGCGCGAGCATTGCGCGAGCACGGACTATTTTCAGCTTCAAGCCGAAAATCAAAAAATACGCCCCCGCCCTGCTCCAGCCTCGTGAGCACCGCGCAAGTGGGAGTGCGTCGTGCGCAGCGGCGCTCCCATTTGCGCGGCGCTCAAGGGGTGCTCGAGCAAAAAAAAAAGTGCGAAAAGGGCCTCAGTCAGGAAGCAACGTACTGACATTTTCACTAACACCTCCCCAGCGATCTCTAGTGTGAAGGGGAATTATGACAGGGAACCTGCTTTTGGTGGACCAGAGATCACTCCCAGGAGAGGTGGGGGAGCTATCAGTTAGCTGCTTCCAAGTGAGAGGGGGGACTAGACCCCTGTTGCTCACAGTAGCTACTAACTGATAAAGCAGGACTTGAGGAGAGGGTTGGGCCAGGAGACACTACTTAGCAGTGCAACTAAGGTGATTATATAGCTAAGCAGCTGATACAGAATCCTGTACATTATTTATTTGCATTCTAATTGTGCAAATTTAGCACATTAATAATTGCATTTTTTCACCATTATGTTTCAGCCTTGCTACTATTTTTATAACAACTGGTCTTCAGAGAGAACTAGTATAGAGTAATGCTTAAAGTGCTGGAGTTGGAAGAGAGATCTAAGTTCAAATCCCGGTTGGTCAAGGAATGTACATGTGACTTGGGACTATTACTACTAGGGATGGAACAAATCCAGAATTTTCTGAATCTGGATCCAAATCCATGGAAGATTCTGGAAATCCACGAATCTCACGAATCTCGAATCTTTTGAATCCTTTTTTAATAAAGGGTGTAAAAAGCAAGGGAAAGAAAGATAATCTTGGGCAAGACACACTCTCTTAGCCTCAGCAAAAGCCTAGGCAAAGGCAAACCTCCCTCTGAAGAAATGTGACCAGGACAATTGTCCTAGTTTTGCCTCAGGATCTCCCCAGATTGAAGATGACATGAAGGCCCTTTCTGCACAGGCAGGAAAATGTGGATTAATCCCACATTTTCCTGCCTGTGTAAACAGGACCCCATACTAGAGTACACAGCTAATCCAGGTCAAAACTGGCTTTTCTTTGCATAGCTCCTTCTGGCATCCTGGGGTTTGTAGTTTGATGAAGCACCAGCACACTTTGGCAGAGACGGCTGTGACACCTTTGCCCTTTTCGCACGGGCTTTCTGTCGCGCGACAGCCCCGTGAGCCTCGCAGGAGTGGGAGCGTCGCTCTGCACGATGCACTCCCACTTCCGCCGGGCTCACAGGGCTGAAGTGGCGCGATCGCGGGTTTTTTGATTTTCGCCTCGAAGCGAAAATCACCTGCGCTCGCGCAACGCTCCTAGCGCCCGCGCGCACTTACCTCCTGTGCGGAGCGTCGGGGAGGCGGCCGGGTCGCGCTTCCTTCCCTCCGCCCCTGCGGAAGGAAGAGGCGGGGCACTAGCGCGACAGACGCGACAGCCTCCTGCTTGGTGCGCACAGGGGGGACGGACGCGACAGGCTCCTTTATCGCGCGCGCGGGGGGGGACGGACGCGACAGGCTCCTGATTCGCCTGGGAGGAGAGGGCGGCTTGCGCGTCGCTGCCGCTTCCCCCTCCGTTCCTTCGCCTGCGGAAGGAAGGAGGGGGAAGCGGCAGCCTCCTGGAGAAGGCTTCTTGCGCGAGCCACCCTCCCCCCTTGTGCGAGAAGCCTTAATGCGAAAAGGACCCTTGTAAAACTAGAAACCCCAGAATTGTGTCAGAAAGAGCTTTGCAAGGGAGCTATGCAAAGGAATGTTTCAGCTGTCCTTGAAATCTCAAGTCTGTAGTTTCCAGCCAACTGCTGAACTTAAATATGAAATGTTCGATTTAAATATCTTAGAATACAAGCCCAGATGTAATTTGTGAAATTGTTAGCAAAGGCCATTATTGCTCCAAGGGAAAAATTCACCTACTTGCCATCTCCCCTTGTGTGTCTAGTCTCCCAAGTTTTTAGGCATCCTGGTCTCTCAAGTTTTCAGGCATCCCGGTCTCCAACAAACTGTTTGGGTGGCAGATTTGAAAGATTTGGTGTGCCTATTTTGGCACAGGGATTCAGATTCCCGAATCTCAAATCCCTGCTGAGGATTCGGTTGGCCCGTCCCTAATTACTACCCCTCAGCAAATCTACCTTGCAGCAATGTTGTGAAGATAAAGAGCAAGAAATAAAGTGATCGTGTATTTTCTGGGAGGGTGGCAGTGGTAGCAGTAGCAGTTGTGGCTGTAGCAGTAGCAGTAATGGCATTTCATCATCATTTGCAGGTTCTTCTACTGTATTCTCATCAGATTACTGTAATTATTGGCCAAGATCTTGCATCAGGAGACACAGGCTACAGGATGACAGTCTCACATGTTCTCCTGTTGCAATCCCGGCAGCGTCTCTGCTGGGATGGGAACATGTTCCCAGCACTCCTCTCCACACACAACCAGCTGCCCACAGAAGGGAGCACAAGGATACACCCCTTCCTGCCAAAATGCAGTTGGCCTTCTTCTCATCTTGCAGTGGGGAAGGAAGTGCATGATTGTGCTTCTAAGCCCTTTTGCATGGCTGGCTGCAACGGAAGGCTCACACAATCAGGGGTCATTGATGGAGTTTTTCCATCAATGATCTAGCCCATGATCACACTGGATGGTGATGCAAGAAGGGTGGGACCACAATGACATCATGTGGAACTGTCATTGCAGTCCCACTCCTCTCACATCCCCATGTCTGGAGTTTGCTGTCCTGTGGAAACAACTGAGTAACTGAGAAGTCTATGGGCTTTTCCACCCCACAGTATTATAGTGCTATTATTCCACTTTCAACGTCCTGTGGAATTCTGGAGTTTGTAGTTTACTGAGCCCAAAGAGCTCTCTGGCTGAGAATTCTAAATGCCCCTCTGTAAACTGCAAACCCCAGGATTCCAGAGGATGTTGAAAATGGAATAATAGCACTGTGACAGTGTAGGGTGGAAAGGCCCATAGACTTCTCAGCTGCTGCCCCAAGTTCCCTCCACTCCATGGGAGGCTAGAATGACTCCCTCCTTCCTGTCCTTGCAGGAACACTTTTTTTATACAGAAGATTTTTAAGGAAAGAGCTATATCGCGTTAAATCGTGTTGTTTTTAACTTCTTTTTATCTTTTTTTAAGTGTATTTTAAATTGCTTTGATATTGTTAATCATTTAACTTTGTTTTAATGTTGTATATTTTAAATGTTATTGTAATCGTTTTAAACTACCTTGAGTTCCACCCTTGGGGCAAAAATGGGATATAAATAAATTAATAACAACAATAATACCCTCAAAGACAGGGAAGGGAAGGGCTGTTCCTCAGAAAACAGTTGCACAAAAGAGCAAGTGCACATTTTGCCCATAACTCCATTCTTGTGTATTTAATTAACCAAACAGAAGCTTGGAATCCAGGCCAGATGATGGCCCAAATGGGTACTTTGTGGCATGCCTTGAAACTGGCCATCTGGGTAAAAGGGTGTATATGTGTATACAGACACAGCAGTTTAAGGTTTTCTCCAGATAGCTCCTTAGCAGTCAAGGTAGACTGGACAAAAGACAGGGGATTGCACTCATGGTAAGGCAGCTTCCTGATCCCTTTGAGTTTCCTGAAACACATGTTGGCATTCCTAGGAGGGAGTGATTGTCACAAACTCATCAATCTGTGTTTCTTTCCTCTCTAGTGAAATTATGGCAAGAAATCATCCTATGTCAGAGGAAACACCCTTATGTGAAGGAGCCCTCACCAAGCTTGGAAACAACTCTGAAAAAGAATTGTTTAAACCATCTGCTTAATATGAATATGCACAATAAAATGTGTTTATTATAACAGAAATATAAAATAATAGTTGCCATAATTCAAGTTATACAACACAGCCGAGGAATATCTCTGACCTCCTAGCAAACCATATTATTTGTAGTCGCCCAAGAGCTATTTAGTACGATACACTCAAGAGTGGTTAATAGCATTATTTGTATTTCAATGTTTTTGATTGCAGTAATGAAAGCTGTTTCATAACAGCAATGTAGAGCAAGAACGTTCTGCCTTAAATTTGCAGCCTGTGCACAGACACTGCCACTGAACCTTAGTTTGGGGGGTTTTGTTTTTGTTTTTTTCAATTCTGTTACAGTTGCTGAGCACAAGATTTGGTTTGGACCATTATTTGATAGTTTACGAAAGAGACCAATCTGGACTGGACTAATTTGGTCAGTCTACTTCAACTAAGATTTGAATTTGAATTTTGATCTGCAGATCCAAATGTGCTTGCTTTCTATTGACTGTTTCTGGAAATGTAACTATTTCAAGACTTAGAAAAGTTCCTTTTTTAGACTACAACCCCTAGAATCCCTCAGACTGCATAACTAAAGGCCATGCTGACTGGAAAATTCTGGGAGCTGTAATCTAAACTGAGAATGCTCCCCAGCCTTGCTATTTTTTCTCTCTTGATAGAATTGGATACAATTTACACAGAGACTAGTCACTTAAGTGCAAGCTGTGTCAGCCAAATAAGGTGTGGGAAGTTTGTTGCTATGTATCTTTTCATTTTGGTACCAATAACATTTTATTGTTTTTCTTGACTAAATTGGATAAAATGTATAGGGGCAGTTGGCCTCTTTGAAGGGATCAAACCTGCCAGGTTTCAAAATAACACATGCAGGAACATGTGTGCAACAACAATGTTTCCAAATGATGATGATATCTTCATCATTTGGACTCATGGAAAGACTCGCTCAAGACATTCCACCAGAATTTCAACAATTTCCACTCTACAATCAATCTCTGCCCGGACCTCTACACAGAACAAGTTTATTTTCTGGACACCATCATACACGATGGACATCTAAGCACCATACTAAATCACAAACCCAATAAACATTACTCTACCACATCCATAGTTTACAGTCAAGCACACTGACACAATCACATCTTCTCAGACCCACAGGACAAGGATGCCAAACTCATGGAATTGCAACAAGCATTCTTCAATCTACAGTACCCATCATATGAAGTAAAAAAAACAAAAAAACAAAAAAAACAAATGAACAAAACAAGACTTGTACCCTGGAATAATCTATTACAAAAAGATTAAAGATAGGAAATGGCACAACTTCACTAGTGGTCATATACAGCTCCCAACTTAGACACTCAGATGTATCATCAGTCTATTCTGGACAATAATGCTGTCCTCTCAAGGGCTCTTGTCAACAGGCCTTTGCATGCCTACAGATAGCTTTTCAATCTCAAACAATTACTTACCTACAGGATGACACACAACATGGATAGGGAGATGGGTAGAAGACCTTTCCACAACCCAGATGCCAGCTCCGCATATCTACTCAGGAAACGTCATCACAGAACCTAATCACATCACCCATAATATCAGAGGTACTTCCACTTGCTCATCCTCTAATGTGATATATGCCATCCTCTGTCAACAGTGCCCTTCAGCACCCTGCACCTAGCACTCAAGCCAGTTTCTGCTTCAGAAGATAAACAGACATTAGGAATGGGAATACATAAAAACCAGTTGCAGAACACTTTCTTCTTCTTTGGCCCTTTCCACACGAGGTGAGGGAATCGCTCCGTGCCATTACCTACTGCTTCTTCTGGGGTCCAAAGCAACGTGGACTGTCCCTGAAGCCCTTCTGCAGGGCTTCTTCTTGGTCCAGGGAGGAGCAGTGCAAGGTCTGTAGATCCGCACTGCTCCGGCTTCCAAAATGGCAGCTTCCAGCTTCCAAAATGGTGGCTTCCGGCTTCCAAAATGGCGGCTTCGGGTTGGTCGTGGGTCCTGACCAACTGCTGAAGCTTGCCACGCCTAAAACCTGCCCTCCGCAGATCACAGGCTCACATTGGTGCAAGCCTGCAAATCTACACAAGGGAGCAGGAACGCAATGGCACGTTCCAGGAAAATAAAGACCTGTTTTTTCCAGTCTTTCAAAAACACGCTGGAGGACCACTTGGGGTCAGTTTGGAGCGGACTGAGGTGCAGATCTCTGGTAAGTAGCCCGCTCCTAGGCCTCTCCAAGGTGCAGACAACCTCCATGAAAGGACGCACTGCCCCGTTCTAATTGCCTGGTGCGGAAAGGGCCTTTGACATTCCATGCAGATCTCAGAACAGTAGTTCTTGAACAAAACAAACAAACAAACACCACAAAGGAAGATTGAAAAGAGAAACAGTAGAATTGAAATATCTCCACAAACTCCCAGTCCATTAACAGTTGGTTGAACAGAGACAATGGCTTCCTGGCACACTACACATAGTATAACACAAGTTATTACAACAGCCTCATGAAGGCTGTCTTCCCCGTTTTATCACATCTCCTTTCTGGTTCCTAGCCAGCATCATACTACATTCCAATAACTCCCTCCACCATTCATATGGTTATCTACTCACTTTGGCTTTAAGCCAGTGGTTCTTAACCTGAAGTCTGTGGACTCCTGAGGATCCATGGAACCCTTACAGGAGGCCCACAAAGCCCTGCTGCTGGACACCAACAGCAGCAACAGGGACATGGCAGCAGGGGGGTGCAGGTGCTGAAAATGAGGGAGCAGTTCAGGCACACACACCTGCCACTATGTCTCTTGGTGCCCACACCCCTTGCTGCCATATGATGAAAGGGACATGTTGTCAGGCATGTGCGCTCACCCAAACTGGCCCTTTGTTTGCAAACGAGGGAGCAGTTTCAGCACCCATACACTCCCGCTGCTGCATCCCCGATGAAAGGGACACAGCAGCAGGCATACACTCAAATTATGACTCAGGTTTGAAGGTTTGAATCCCCAATTGGCCATGGAAACCTACTGGGTGACCTCGGGCAAGTCACACTCTCTCAGCCTCAGAGAAAAGCAAAGGCAACAAATCTTGCCAAGAAAACTCCCATGATAGGTTTGCCTTAAAGTTGCCATAAGTCAGTTTTAAAAGGAGAGAGAGATGATGCCTGGAAAGAAGCTCCCCCTGTCAGGAGCACTTTGTTGTTGTGTGCCTTCAAGTCATTTTGATTTACGACAACCCTAAGGTGAATCTATCATGGCGAGGGGAGTGGTTTGGCAAGATTTGTTCAGAGGAGGTTTGCCATTGTCTTCCTCTGAGGCTGACAGAATGTGACTTGCCCAAGGTCACCCAGTGTCCGAGCAAAGATCTGAATCCTCGTCTCCAGAAACCTTTAATAAATAAATATATATATATATATATGAATATTTAAATCTACATTTAAATATTTAAATCTTGACTTAAGTCTTGGGGTCCCCAGCAACAAATTATATTTATGGAGGTGGGTCCTGTTCAAATTTTAAAAAAAAGGTTAAGAATCACTGCTTTAGGCCTTATCTTTCCTCCCACCTTTGTTCTCCAATGACCATTGTCAAACTGAACTTGTCACTCCATAACCATACCCATAAGTTCTGCATGTCTATCACTATTTACACATACAACCTGCTCATTTATTGGTATAAATGTCTTCCCTTAGATACTTCATTCCATGCATCTGAGAAAGTAGATTTAGTCTACAAGCTTATACCAACTTCTTTCTCTCACTTAGGCCATTTCTGCCCTACATTGTTATAGTGCTATTATTCCACTTTCAGCATCCTATAGAATCCTGGGGTTTGTGGTTTAGGGAGGAGCATTTAGAATTCTCAGCCAGAGAGCTCTTTGGACTCAGGAAACTACAAACCCCAGAACTCCACAGGATGTTGAAAGTGGAATAATAGCACTATAACAATGTAGGGCAGAAAGACCCTAACACAGCTGTGTCTTTGAATTCAGCAATCTTTCCTGGTTGGGATTGGGTTTTTTGGAAGGAAGGAAGGAAAGGGAAATGCTGAGCCTCCTTGCTAAAGAGTGAGAATCATGTGCCCTCCAGTTGTTGTTCAGTTGCAACTCCCAGCAGCCCTAGCCAGCATACCTAATGTGACAAACAATACCAAGAAGATCACACAACTTGTCTCAGGGTTTTGTAGGGCTGTTTGTTTGTTTGTTTTCTAGTGTCCATTGTTGCGCACATGATGTACAGTACTAAGGTAGGAGCAGTTAATAAGCTGGTCACATCTCAAAAGAGTTAATGCAAAGTTTGGGATAGGTTCGAATTTGGATTCAAATTACAGGAAAAAAGATTCTACCTAAACATTGGGGAAAATTTCTTTACCCTAAGAGCTGTTTAACAGTGGACAGATGTCCTAGAAAGTGGTAGATTCTCCTTCTTTGGAGGTCTTTTAGCAGAGGTTGGAAGGGCATCTTTCAGGAGAGTTTTAGTTGTGTATTCCTGTGTGGCAGAGAGTTGGACTACATGACCTTTGGAGTCCTTTCCAGCTCTAAAGATTCTGTGATTCTAAGGCCCTTTCCGCAGCTTACCTGCATCCGGTGCAGGCGTGCGGGAGCAGCCTCTTCCGTGAGGCTCTCGCATCCCCGCTGCTTCTGCTCTGCAGGAGTTGCCTGGAAATATGAGGGCTCCGCCTCTTCCTTCTGCAGCACAGCCAGGTATTTTCCCTGGCTGCACTGGGGGAGGAAGCGCAAAGGCCATCGCTCTGGAGGCTCCACACTTACAGTAAGTGCATGTGGGGCCCCAGAGCAATGTGCGATCATGCACTATTTTCAGCTAAAAGCTGAAAATGATATAGTGCACAAACGGCACCTGCTGGCTCTAGCAGTGTCATATGATTGCAAGGACATCATCTGAAAAACTCACAATCGCGCAACACTCCAGAGGTCCTTTTGCATGAGAAATGCCATGCAAAAAGGGCCTAAGTGTTCATATTTTAAGGGAAGCAAATGATTTACTTCCTCTTATTCTCCTCCATGGGTTTGGGGGAATTTATTTTTTAAGAAAATGACATATGTCACAGCAGTATCTCTTTACAAGAAACCCGCAAAACTTCAGAAGGGTAAGGGGAAAGGGGCCTTTCAGATACTCCACATGTCCGATTTAGAAACATAACAATGGGAAAAGTTTTCACAACTGGTGGTGGAGGCAATCACTGTATACATCATCGGCCAAGTGTATTTGCCACCGCCTGTTTACTTATTAACTGCTGAGCAGTTATTGTTTCCCATGGAAACAGTTCTGAAATTGTTTATGTGATTAACGGGACTAAAACGAGCACATATTTACCACTGGTAGCATTTGCTGGATATTGGCAAGAGGGAAGAGGGAAAGAGGCTAGAGAGAAAAGAGAAGTGGAGAAAAGCAAGAGATCGAGGAGAAGGTAAGCAGAGCAAAATGAGTGGGGTTCAGCAACACAGAGAAATGCCAGGTCTTCTCCCAGAAGGTTGAGCACATCCTTTTGGAACTTGTTCAGTCATGAATAAATGGCTAAATAATAATTATAACTGAAAAAGTCTAAAAGGAACACAGCTGCCCTATCTTGCGAAGCTAGAGTAGCCAGTCTCTCATTTCTGTACAGCCAGGGGAGCCGTTGCGCAGGAACTGCCTTCACTTTTGCTTCCATATTTATTTATTTAAGACTTTTGCTGGCTTATTCACAGCAGACATGGGGTAATTTTAAATAAAAAAAATCCACTGGAATTATTCATTTTCACAGCAGGCTCTATCAGAACATGGTTGGAGCCAACAGAAAAGATTTGTTGTGATTCCTGGCAGTCTGAAGAACAAGAGAAAGAACATCCAGCTGGTCTGGCCAACATTTTAGGACCTACGAGGTGCAAAAGAGCAGAGAATGTAGTGATGGCTCTGAAGGAGGAAGTACGTGGGATATGTTGTCTTGTTATCACCACCTTTGAAATGACATAGAGCCCTTCCACACTATACAATAAGAGTGCTATGATTCTTTGTTTAACTGTCATGGTCCCATCCTATGGAATCCTGGGGTTTGTTGTCTGGTCAGGGATACCAGATGAGCTCTCTGACTGAGGCCCTTTTAGCTCCGCCCTCCCAACTCGCCATAGGGATGGGAGATCAAGGGAACTATGACAATGGTTCTGCAAGACGTCGTCACAGGCCCATCCTTCTCCTCTCCCCAGGCCACGCAATCAGAGTAAATCATTGATGGGTTTGCCCCCTCAATGACCCATGATTGCACCAGCATCATAGACTTTCCTGCCCCAGCGCAGCCTAGGAAGGTACCTGCCCGTGCTAAGGAAGGAAGGAAGGGGCCATCATGCTTCCTTCGTCATGGAAGCAGCCAGTGCAGAAGGGAGTGCTCCCATGACACTCCCCTCCTGGCAGAGCCACCACTGGGATCCCCACCAGAGGACATCGGAAGAAGGTAGGGTGCAGAAAGGGCCTGAGAATTCTAAATGCCCCTCTCTCACCAGGAAGTCTTAGGATTCCATAATACAACTATGACAATTAAAGTGGAGTAATAGTGCTATAATTGTGTAGTGAGAATGATTCCATAAACCCTTTCCTCCCCTTGAGCCACTGCCCATCACTGTGGCTATTTCTGCACTACACTGTTATAGTGCTGTTATTCCACTTTCAACATCCTGTGGAATTCTGGGGTCTGTAGTTTATTGAGGCCAAAGAGCTCTCTGGCTGAGAATTCTAAAGGCTCCTCCCTAAACTGCAAACCCAAGAATACCATAGGATTTTGAAAGTGGAATAACAGCACTATAACAGTATAGTGCAGAAATGGCCTATGTCCTGTGATATCATTTTCTTTTGCTTTTCCAGTGATTGGGAGCAGATGTGAAGTCCACTCCATTCCTTGCAAACATTCAGTGCTTTTATAGAAATACAGAATCCATATTGCTTATTGCATTGTTAGATAACTCTCATGAGTCCATTCTGTTGCATCCAGGGAGGCAGGAGGAACTGTTCCAGAACAACCTGCACTGAAATCAACCTGGGCTCTCTCTCTCTCAAGGCATTTATCAGAGTAATTGTTCCCATTTCTGGCAGGTAAATTATACCACAACTGAAAGCAGTGACATTTCATTTTCACACACAGCTTTTTTTAATAATAAGAAGACTGTTGTTTAAAGAAATCAGTGTTGCCCACATTTGTTCTTGGTTTAAATATCACACCTACACCAAGAAAACTTACAAGCAAAGCTCCCATAGATTTAAATACTGCTGTCTAAAGCAAAACTGGCTTGGATTAGTTTGAGCATTTTCATGCACTTGTATTCAGGTCTTTGCTGCTTTAATGCCCTTGGGAATTATGCAGCACAGGCATATGAACTTACTGCTACATCATAGCAAATTTTGACAGGTTGAGTGTCCTAATTATGATTCTGTAAATTTCAATATAATTCAGGGAAAGAGAAAATGTTTGAATATGGAAAATAACACACAGGTCCTGTAAAACAGTTATTTACTGAAATCTCCTGGAACACAGAGCAACGTCTGATTTTAAAGAAAAATAACAACTTAAAGCTACTTTAAAGAAATATAACAACAAGATGTTTTCCTTGATTGCTAGTACAGCCAGGCCAGCCCTGGATTGTCTTGCCCTATTAAAAAATGAGGCAAGTTCTAAATTGACTAGCTTCTGCCTCATAATGAAAGCATTCTCTACAAAACTGAAAACTAGCATGTCCTGCTAGTCCTGAGGCCTTCTGGACTTGCAAGACTACACATTAAATTTCCCCCTTTGACCTAACATTCAACACCTTTAACAGCATTGGGTTTAGACATCTCATCACAAGATTTTAGGGTTGCTAGGTCTCAGGGCCAATTCTTGGGTCACCTCCTGTCAGGAGACAGGGGCTCAATCTCTCTAGTATTTGTGGCCTCAGCTCTGGGCAAGAGACAAAGATTGTGCTCAGATCTCCACCAGGAGAGCTTTTGTCAGTCTGTGTCTGTCTGTCTCTTCTATAAAAATGCTCTGTGCAATTCAAGTTGGATGCATAGCTTCCTGCAATAGCAATAGCATGTGTATTTCTATACCGCTTATGAGCTAAGTGTTTTCCAAGCAGTTTACAATGTGGTTAGCTAATTGCCCCCCAACAAGCTAGGTAATCATTTTACTGACCTGCAGAAGGATAGAAGGCTTAGTCAACCTGGAGCCCAGCAGAACTGAACTCACAACTTTGTGGCTGCAGTACTGGTATTTAACCACTGTGCCACCAGGGCAACTTGCAAATAAGACTCCCTGTGTAGGTGAAAAGCAATATAGCCCTCCCTTCACATTCATAGGTTTGACCTTCTCAAATGTGATTATTCGCAAGGTGTGCATATGCCTCCCCCTCAATTCTCCTCCTCCCATTCCTTTGTGTTTTGCTGGACACAGAGAAAGAAGGCAAGTGCACCCTGGCAAAAGGCAAGGACATGGAGGGAAAGCATACATGCATCTTCTCCACCTCCAGTACTCCGCCTTCACATTTCTTTGCCTTTGGCCCCAATGTGGAGAGTGTGCATGGAGGCAAAAGGCAAGGAGATGGGAGGGAAGGCGCACACACACACCTTCCTTCTCTGCCTCCAGGGCTCCTCCCTCCCATTCCCTTGCCTTTGGCCCTGGCATAAAGAATGTGCATGGAGGCAAAAAGGGAAGGGAATGGGAAGGAAGAAACATGTGTTTCACCACACACAGTGCTCACCGCTTCGGTTCTCTTATCTTCTCTTCTCTTATCTTTGGCCCAGGTATGAAGAAGGAAGGCTTGCACACCAAGGCAAAAGGCAAGGGAATGAGAAGGGGAATGGGAAGAGGAGTGTGAGGGGAGAGTTATTTGTGGTTTTTCCATTTTTATGAGGGTTTTGCACCCCAACCTTGTGAAAGTGGAGGAGCCACTGTAATTCTCTCACTTCACCTTGATCTGGGAAGAGCCCCTTTAGCTAGGATTTCTGTAGCAGTTTGCACACAGGAAAATGCATTCTGTGTGTGTGTGTTTGTCTGAATGAATGAATGAATGAATGAATGATACAAGCTGCTTAACTAATAGTTGATGCTCAGTGCATGGTGCTTAGTGATGTTACCAGGGTCCACTCTCTTGGCGGTACCAAAAGGCTATTCCTAGCTCTAAGGTTTCAGTCCAGAAATATCAGAGCCTGACCAGTAACCTTACTTGGTTTTGTAATGTAGACATTTTCCTGTTACCTCCGGACCCATGTCTCTTCTCTTTAACCTGTTGTCATACTTCCATCTTTTCACCCTATTCCCAGAGCAAGGCTCATCAGACAGAGTGAGATGGTTGCCTCTGGCTGCAGAGGATGGGTTGTGTAGCAGGAGAGGTACAATCAGCCTCTGACCCTTGTATATCTTGGAAGGCCTCAGCAACCCGGTGAAAGCTCTTACTGAACAGTATCAGAAATGAAGTCACTTCTGACACATGGTCAGCTGGCTCACCTCTGCAGAATTTCTGTAGTTATGCCTAGCGATGGAGAGAAAATCATTCATTCCCAAGTCAAAAGAGTTCCTGACAGCTGAGAGAGAAACAGGAGAAACAGCAGACCAGCAAGAATTTTGTGCAATTTTCTCCCTGTAGTTAAATGGCCCAAAGTGTGGTAGAGCAATTCTTCTGAGTAGAAAAACACTTTTTTCCCTTTTTTTTTTCTTTTTGGTGGTGTGTGCATAAAACTTTCCTTACACAAATCCTGTCTGTACAGAAAACACTCTTTCCTGCTCAGGAAACTTTTTTTTTATGCAGAAAAGGATTTCTTTAAAAAAAACCCCTATCTATTATTCTACACAGAATAATTCCTCTGCAACATTATAGGAAGTTCAAATGAGGGGCGAATACTGCAGAGAAATATTTTCTCCCACATGAGGGTGAAAACTACTATAATTATTCCTTCCCACATGCAAGGATGAAATAATCAAGGGTTTACAGCCCTCAGTATACCTCGCTGTGCAGAAAGTATACTTTTAAAAAAAAATTGTCTGCTGGAATGTGAGCTGTCATCCAGCCCCAAATCCTGGCCACTGAGAAGCAAGTATCATTTATCAGAAGACCGGGAAGGTCATAAACTATTCCTTGGCTCTCTGTATTTTCTCCTCAGAGGGAACCACATTGTCAAGGTACCTGGGATACCTGGAAATAGAAGTTCTCCAAAGCTCCTGTTGTTATCACGGTTATGATATGTCTGGTGAGAGCACTAGATATCCTTTTGATATCAAATAATTTGGCCTTTACTTGACCTTTCTCTGCCACTCTACTCCACGTGTTTGCAGAGGTCATCAGACAAGCATGTATTAGGCGCGGCCGTTAATGGTTGTACATTCCAAACCTCATTTAGACAGGCAACTTAAGCCTCTCCGATGCTTCAGGGAAAAACCCTCTTGCAAACCGGCCTTGCTCAGTGCGAATCTTTACAAAGATGCACGGCCACGAGCCAAGCCATTCCTTTATGCCAGGCCATTTGCATACTGGCCATACTATTGTCATCGAGCACTAAGCCCATCATGCAAAACCTGACCTTTTCCAACTCCTTTGCCCAGCTCCAAAATTCCTTTGTTCTCACCGAGCATGGCATAGCCTGTAGGTAAAATCCACCCTATAAAAAGTCCCCATTTTCTAGTCTTCCTCGGATCGCTCCTGGTTTTCGTCCAGCCTTGCTGTTGGTTTGTCCAGTGAGCTCCCCTCAGTGAACCGCGCTGAGTTTCTTCTCCTGCAACCTCCTCTTCTCTCCAGGACTACGAGACCAGGTGTCGTATTACCCATTCCCCAAAGCTCTCCATTTCTATTTCTAGTTAGCTGTGTGCATGTGGTGTCTTTTATGTTATTTGTGCTCAATAAATGTTATTTTTGTTACTTTAAACTTGTCTGGCTACGCTCTCTGACCTGAAGCCATAGACATAGGGTACAAGATCCTAGCTAAAGTTACCCTGCCTCTCGTTAGCTTAAGAGAGTGCTCAAGCTTAATTTCCCCATTTTGTGTATTTATTTGGTTATTTTGGCACCCCTCCCAGGATCCCCAACATACAGGGTAACACTGTTGTTCCTAAAACTTTTCTTTTGCCTTCTTAGGCAAGATAGCTAACTGTTCACAAGTGTGTGATACGTGAGAGCGAGGCAGTCTGCCCATGCTAACTGGCAGCATGCAACCCCCAGGAGGATTCATGGAGACCAGTTCAGTATTCTAGGGCAAAAAACAAAAAAAGTTTTTCTGTGCTGCCCTGAAAGATCCTAACTTGGACATGTAGAATAAAAAAAGGAAAGCATTGCATGCAAAATGCCACAGCAACATCATAAGGAATGGGGAAATAGATTGTCTCTGTGACTATACTATCTCTTCCACTGTGGACAGAGAGGCTGAAGAAAGATCTATGTAGCACTAGGTGAGTAACTTGAGTTTGTAGGGGACACCACTGATGATAACTTGCCCACAAAGAGCTATCACTCATCCGGATCTGAAGACTATACATTACAGCTCTATTCTTTTTTTTTGTAGGTGCCAATGTCAGTTTCCTACAGCCAGGATACTCTAATAGGAGCAGAAGCCAGGAAGATCCCCTCTCCCTGTACTACGCAGACCACAGGTGAACCCTATAGTGATACTGGCATCCATGACCAGAGTGCCTCTCACTCTTCATTGGCAGTATTGTCATTGTCAGCCTTCTGGTTCCAGTGAGATCCTGCACCTTTCCAAACAATTAGACAGTCATGTAATAAATGAATCCATCCTCAGTATGGGGAATGAGCAACAGTTTGAACAACTGCCACTCTGGTGTCTGTCATGCAACTGTATTTAGCACTGAGAGAATTATCATTTATGCCACCTCCTTTGTTGCTGTAATGTTATACTGGATTAGAGGTTGTAGCGTGGTCTCTTTAGAACTCAGACATTTGTATCATTCTTCATCTTCCCCAGCAACCCCTTGTCACAAGCACACACTAACATAGGATCCCACTAGTTCTTCCTTGATGTTATGCCATCACAGGGCCACAATAGTTGAAGCACAGCTGTAGAAAAAACATTATCCCAAGACAAGCCATCCTCCATGAAATGCTAAAGCCCGCCAAGAGGAAAAGGACCTGAAATGTGTGCTCTAAATATCTGTACATACTTTTATTCCTCTTATCTCTCCCTTTTCTCCCTTGCTAACCTCTCTCATGAAAATGGGTTAAGTGTGTGCTCACTATTTTGATGGCAACTAGTTTGTCTATGAGTCACTGTGGCATAATAGCTTCAGTGTTAGACTAGGACTCTGGGAGACCAGGATTCAAATCCCCACACAGTGTGACTTGGGCAAGTCACACTGTCTCATGAGGAACTCCAAAAGAAGGAAATGGCAAGCCTCCTCTGAACAAAGGCTGCCAAGGAAACCCGAGCACAGGGCCACCACAAGTCAGAGTCAGCCTGAAGGCACAGAACAGCAACTGCATGGCTAGACAGGAACTTGCCATTTTGCATATCTTGTTCCATAAAGTAACAATACATTCTCCTTTGGGATAAAACAAAATATTCTGTAGTATTACACTAAGTTTTTCTGCAAAAAAATGGCTCTTCCTGATATGTGCACATCCAAATGACAGCATTTAATGGCTCCAGACGTTTCTGGCTGAAACACATCCAGTGCATCCTGTTTTTAAAATTTGCATTCTATTGTTGCTAGTTTGTGAGATGTTATGATATGCTCATTACTGCTGATTAATTTTATAGTTTTAGCTTTGTATTCTATGTGTTTAGAGTGATCCAACTGTGGCTCTCTTACCTTCTTGTTTTAGCACTGGCCTAATAATAAAAACAATAATATTACAGCAAAATCCAATAGGAAATTTCCTTATATCATGGCTGTAGTGTTTAGAGATTCCATGTGTACATATCAATGCCATTTACTACAAAAACTGGGATTAATGATTTGTGTTGTGTGTCTTCTTGTCAGCTCTGACAAGCTGTCTGACAAGCCAAAGGCAACCCTATCATGAGGTTTTCTTGGCAAGATTTGATCATAAAGTGTTTACCATTGCCTAAGACTGAGAGAGTATGATTTGCCCAGGGTAACCCAGTAGACTTCTATGGCTACATGAAGATTCAGATCCTGGTCTCCTGGAGTCCTAATCCAACATTCAGACCACTATGCCACACTAACTTTTAATTACTGGGAACTGTAAATGCTAAAATTGGGTCCATATCCCCATATACATAAACAGCAGTTACTAATAACTCTATTCCACAGTTTCCTACTTCATTATTATTCTCTTGCCCAAAAATATTTATAATTTACCAGCCAAACTTATTTATGAATCCACAAAGAGCTTTCAGAGTAGCTCATGTGAAAAGTTAATTCAAATACAAGGAGGATCATATAAAGCAGTGATTAAATGTGAAGAAATAAACAACTCTGTCCCATTATTTATGTATGCATGAAGACTATGCACAAATTCAGTTGTATAATCTAATTTTAATAAACTGTCCAATTTATTCCTCCAAAAAGGAATTACTGGTTGAAATAAACAGACCTTTTGGTACAAGATCCTATTCTGAAAATATGAGAAGATATAAAATAGCAGAGGTTATTTTTATGGCCACTGTCTACCCTCTAAGATGAAGACAGGTTTGGACTGAGCACCACCCAGCATGTAACATCTGCTGTTTAAAGCTCTTCCCCTTTGAGGTATATAACACAAAGTCCATTTCAATCTATTGAATGGATCTCAGTCTAGACAATGTGATCTTAAGGGCCTGTCACAATTCTTCCACTGACTAAGCCAAAAGACTGAGCTCATTAGCACAGTTATCGCTCTAAAGAGTACAGTGCCTCCATAAACACTGATGTTGTTGCCATTTAGGAGACACCAGTGCAAAGATGTAATAGCAAACAGCTCAGAAAGAAGAGGAGGGTATTTTCCTCAAACGTCAAGTAAATAATGTTGCTGACAATGTCAGAAGTTGAAATAGCTTTATAGTAACATTATGTTCTGGAGACTTCAATCCTGACTAAAAATAAAAAGGTCCATGTTCAATTAAAAAGCTTTTCTATCTCTCAATCAGAGCACATTCTTAAGTGACTTAGAAGACACCTCTTGGGATGAGGAGCTGACGGGAACATGGTACTTCGGGATGCTTTTACTTTGAGACAGACTTGAGGAGAAAGTGAATTTTGCCATGGATATACATTCTACTCACTCATCTCAGTGGAAGGGTTGGGATCACAAATGGGTTACATCTGAACTAAAGTGAGTTGCCCATCATAGCATCTCCTTTCTGTGGTGGTATAATTGCATGCCCCTGTGCAGCAAGGGACTATACTGATGGTAGCAGTGCTGCTAGGGTCTCATGTCTTTTGTTGAGGAGCCAGATTAAATGTGCCAAACACCTGCTGGGCAGCAGCAGCAGCAGTAGAGGCAGGGGTGATATTGGTGGAGGATCTCTCAGTGCCATGGTAGTGCTAATACTGTGCAGAAAGAGGCACAGCAAACTCCTTTTGGATGTCTTTTACTACAAAAAAAACTATGATGAGACAATCCAAAATAACTCCAGGGAAAACCCATTAATATAACCATAACCCAAGTTTATGCTCTAGCTACGCTGGAGTCCAGGAGGAACTTGATCATGCACCAAAACAGGACTTGTTGTCAATCATAGGTGATTAGAATGCAAAAGTAGGAAAAAGAACAATATTTGTTAATCGCAAACACATTATTCAAACAACCCAAGAAGTGATTATATACATAGATATCACTTTCTAGCCAATATAGAAATCAAATGCACTATATAATTGAAATCACAAGATGGAGAAGCTCCATTCTTTCTGCACAAACAAGAAAGGAACAGATTGTGACCCAGATCATGAACTCCTGATACCAATAATCAAAGTAAAGCTAAAGAAGAACATTAAACCAACTGCCATGCTGACATATAACCTGAACAATTTCTTGTAGACTGTAAAGATAATGTAAAAAAAAAAAAATTGCACTATTAAGCCTTACTGATTGAAAGCCAGAAGAATTCTGGACTGAAGCCAGGGACATTGTCAAGGAGGAATGCATTTTAAAATTAAGTAAAAGGGCAGCAATACACCTGCTGGTAGAGTGGTGTTAGGGAAGATACAAGTATATCTCAACAGCCCCTTGTTCATAGGCAGGATTGTATGAAGATCTCCTTCATCATCAGAGGTCAGGAACGTGTGGCCTCCTGCATGTTTTGGAGCAGCAGCTCTCAAAAGCCTATTCAGTATAGGCAACGGTAAGAGATTGTGGGAGCTGCTGCCCGGCACATCTGCATGACCATAGGGTTCTGTCTCTGCACTGCCATTATTGGCAGACTATATTATAATGTCATTATTGTTGCATCAAACAAAACTCCGGAGTAAAATGGTTGGCATTCCAAATAGGAATCTTACTTGGTTCTTTCTCCATAATGATATTCAAGAATGTCAATGTATTCATCTTTGTAGCTTGGCAAATTTTCTGCACCCATTCATTCATTGATAACGAGCATTTCCCCATATTTTGCTACCAGTGCTCTAGAGAGTATAATCAGTTTCCCACTAAAGATCTGTATGTTTTTGCTGTGTCCAATGTCGGGGCTTCCAAATGTGCCTGACGAATCACCAGGTCCTTCCTATATCATAATTATATACAGCTTTCTACCCTCAATTTATGGGACACACAAATTGTAGGAAGCTATACATTTGAAAATGTTAAAAGCACAGAGTTAGAGTAACTTTAGATTCACACATACATCCCACCATAGAACTTATATGTACTACAATCCTCCCTCCAAATTCACAGGTTTGACCTTTGCAGATTTGATTATTTGCAAGTGCATGTGCCTTCCCCCCCATTCTCCTCCCCTCATTCCCCTGCATTTTGCCCCAGTGTGGCAAACTTGCAGTGAGGTGAAATGGAAGGGAATGGTGGGAAGCCTTGCACAAGCCTTCCTTTCTCCCTACAGAGTTCCCCACTTCCGTTCCCATGCAAAAAAGGAAGGGAAAGGGGGTGAGGGAAGTCTCACGCAAGCCTTCCTTTCCCCCTCCACAGCTCCTCCTCTCATCCCTATGCATTTTGCCCTGGCACAGAAAATTCATGTGAGGCTTCACTCACCCCCTTTCCTTTCCATTTTGCATGGGAACAGGAAAGGGGGAGCTCTGGAGCAGGAAAGGAAAGCTTGCATGAGGCTTCCCCCACCATCCCTATTCCCTTCTGTTTTGCATGGGAGTAGGAAGGGGGAGCCCCAGAAGGGAATAGGACGGGGAGTGTAGTAGAGTTATTCATGGTTTTTCCACTTTTGTGAGGGTTCTGCACCTGGAACTCTAGTGACGGGCCACTTATTCAAAATCTGGGTAGCCAGCCAGTAGTTGGGGGCTCTCCAGCACATTCTTCTGAATGAGGCCCTAGACATCTACCCTAAAGTCTTCTCTGGAGTGTACCACCGTTTGTAACTTTGCAAAGATAGCCAGTTACCATTATAGCTGTGCAGCATTTGAACCAGTCTTGCTAGTACTATTCTATCACAGAATATTGGATAATTTGAGTGCATCTGATCATGATTGCTATAACAAAATAATTGGAAATTATATTGGAGGAAAAGAAAAGATGATGAGTATTTTTCATTTTTAAAAATGGCTTAGAAAGGCAGAGATTATTACTGAACTCAGAATAGGTGTTACATGCTAGCATGCCTTGGTAGACTTCTTTCTTGTTGATAGGTTTTATTTTTGTCTTTCAATACTAAAAACCAATAAAAACTTTCTTCAGAATCTGTAATCTTCTTTGATCTCTTTATAACAAATAGGCCTCTGTCAGTACATGTAAGGATCACCTATTATATGTACTTTGGCAACACAGAATCACATTGTTCTTCTTAATCCCCCTCGAGCAAAGTTTTGGTTTTCAGAGTTCAAGTTGAGGTCTGGTGACTTCCCTGGAATCTAACTTCCGGCAGTTTCAGATAAGAAATTAAGGTACAGAAGAAAAGAGTGCTGAGGGCCTGATTCCTAAACTTTAAGCAAATTTTTCAGATTTTGCTTTCAAATATATTTGTCTAAACGAATTGCCAGCATATATCCTGTTAAGGACAGATTCTCACCCCAATCTGCACTTTCCTTTTGAAGTATCTCACTGATCTCATTCAGGTTAACTGATTGACTAAGATATGTTTCCTGTCACAAGTCTAAATGGTGGAACATAGGCTTTCATGGTCTGATCTCCGAAATATTTTCTCATTCAAAGTATCAAGAGAAAGAGATACTTTTAAGTTAGCTCTGCAGAGCAGACTTTGAAGTGCTGAAAAAAGATTTGGATGAATCTTTTTTTCCTGATGAATTTTGTAATCATATCCTAGAGCTGTTTGAGATATGCTATCATCTAAGAGAGGACTCTGAATTAGCTCCAAGGTGGAATCTATTTTAACCATGATGCTGCACTTTGCAAGAGCAATGTATGGATCAGTAACAGGTTTACCTTTACGGATCAGTAAAAAGAAGAAGCAATGAAGCAGAGTAAATGGAGAGTTCAGTGTTTCATATTTGAAAGGAAGTAAAAGAGAAAAAGAAAAATGAGAGCTGAAATTATCTGTATGATGCTATTTAACAAATGCTATTTAACATGCTCATAAATGATCTGGAGTCAAAGACGGGCAGTGAGGCAGCCAGTTTTTCAAGAAAATGTGCTCAACCGAAAGGCATTCAGGAGAAAACTCGAACCAATGAATGAAAACACAAACAGTACCCCTCCAAAAATACCATATAACATTGGACAAATGTTTAATAAAATGGAAAAATGAGGTAAGCAAGCATAGCATGATGGACATTGGAGCAAAAAACTCTAAATTAATATAATATGGTGAAGCAAGAAAAAAATTTCTGGCTGCTGAGGAGTGAGAAACTTATTGGGGTTACCTTTTACGTAAGATTGCTTTGCTTGCACCTGCCAGAACAGAGTATGGATCCAAACACCATGTGCAGCTGCAAACTGTATCTTTCCAAGCTTGCATTGTGATTCACCAAATGAAAAAAAAAGTGTTCAAAAAGTGTACACATGTGAAAAATGTACACAGAAAATCCAGTGCATTTGAAAAATGAAAAGAAATGCTCTGTAATTATTATGAGAATAAAGACAAAACTGCATACGTTTGGAAAATATGCAAAAAAAAATACATACATCTTGGAAAATATACCATAGACAGTACAAATTTCCATCCAAGAAGGAAAGGTCATGTAATCCGATATGAGCCCAAGTTGTTGTTGCTGCTTCTGCTTATGCTGTTCTTGTGCACCTTCAAGTTGTTTCTGACTTATGGTGACCGTAAGGCAAACCTATCACAGGATTTTCTTGGCAAGATTTGTTCAGAGGAAGTTTGTCTTTGCCTTCCTCTGAGGCTGAGAGAATGTGACTTGCCCAAGGTCACCCCGTGGGTTTCCATGACTGAGCAGAGATTTGAACCCTGTTCTGCAGAGCTGTAGTCCAGCACTCAAACCTATATACCACGCTGGGTCTGAAACCCAAGATGGAATAAGCATAATGCTGGGGGGGTGAATTTCCTTGAAATCAAGGCTGATAAACTGCATATCTCTAGTAGTGGATGGCTCAATGGACATATCTGTTCAGTGTGTAATTCAGCTGTATCTGGAATAGCGTGTGTCACTGAGGTCATCTCCAGAAAACTGTAGAGCCGGAGGAAACCAAAGTGATCAGGAAGATGAAGTGCCTTCCCTGTAAGAAAAGGTACTGGTGTTTTTTTTTTTTTTTAGCTGAAAACAACAACACAAAGCATGACTATAGGAAGATGTATCCAGAAATTTCTAAAATTATGCTTGGTGTGGAGAAAATTGGTAGAGATAACAGTGCCCGACATGCCATGATACTAGAACACAGGCCAATCCAAAGAAACGAAGAAAGAACTAAATTCAGGGCAGAGAAAGAAATGATGATTTCTTCACACAGTGATTAATCAGCATGAAGTCAGTTGTTCAGAGGTAACAAGCACCAAGCTTGAATGTCTTTAAAAAGGGAAATTTGTAGAAGATAGGCCTATCAACAGCTTCTAGTCATCATCAGCTTAGAGGATAGGGCTATCAACTGCTTCTAGCCATCATCAATTTTTGTAGAAAAATTACTGTCTTAAATTATATCTCCCCAAATCCCCTACACAGCACTGACAGATAGAATAACATTGAATCCCCTTGCTGGGTAACAATAGCAGCTGTGACTTCCATCTCCTGTTTGTGATCGTCCCAAATGGATCTGGACCTTGGAAACAGGATGCTGGACTAAACTGACTTTTCACCTGATCCAGCAGGGTTTTGTTTGTGTTTGTGTATATGTAGGTTCTTTTATGTCTTCTTCCATTATTCACTGACATCTGCACAAGCTCCTGGCAGAGATATGTATGACCACACTGAGTTTGAAGATATAGGAAGAAACAGAGAGGAAGAATAGAAGGAGTTCACCAGTTCTAAACCTTGACACATAAACAAGGTCACTGGGGGCAAAGGGAGGAATTACTGAAGTCTCTTGCAATGCCACTCCCGCAAGAACCTCCCTTTCACTGCCCAGTGAGAAATGTATACATGTTCTGTGGGGGATGTCAGCATCAGAACTCTAGTTTGTAACTAAGAGACCTGGAAACACAGTAGTAATAAAATGAATTGTTTTGTTTGGGTTTATTTGCTTCTTAATATGCTATGGGCATATCCTATTTTCTTCAGGACTCCCTTCCTGCTGACAGGCTTCAGCACACACATAGAAGAGCATGTTGGCAGAATATTAAGTTGTTTCTCTAAGAGCTTTTGCTGTTTTCTGTTTGATTCTTGTTCTGTCATTCCTTAGCCCAGTCACTGGTGAACAGTCCTCTCTCTATTCCAACTGCCATTGCTCTGGCCTCTGAGGGACAGAAGATCATCCAGGCACATCTCCCACCTGTCTTGGCCCAGTACCTGGTGAGATGCCCACCCTCCATTCCAACTGCCATTGTTCTGGCCTGTGAGGGAGAGAAGATCAGCAGCATCCGCTGGACTTAATCTCTTCCCCCATTGTTATCCCCTTTTCTCATATTATTTAGATTGTAAGCCTGAGAGCAGAGAGTTGTCAAATTGTTGTTGTTAACCACTGTCAAGCTGATTTTGACTTATAGGGACCCTGTGAATGAGAGATCTCCAAGTCATCCTATCCTCAACTGCCCTGCTCAGGTCTATTGATAGGCTGCACACCCCCACACTTTGATATGGTTTAATTGGCCAATATTAATTGGCATAAATATAAATTATATTCTGCAATGGCTGCATGGCCATACTGGCTAAGAAGAAAAGCTGGCCGAACACATGCATTGCAAAACCAGGGCAGGAGAGACCTCAAGGCATAGACAGGTCATAGTTAGGAAATCACCAGGAAACTCCAGTGATAATGACAATTAACCTTCAACAACTTACCCTTTAGAGACAATAGTATCTGCAATGCTCCCATGGAACGGCTGATTATCTTAGTCCCTCTTCCTCTTAGTCCCAAACTTCCCTTTTGTCCCCACATCTGCCCAGCAATCAAGGAGCTATCAAGATTACCCATTAGTCCCTTGTCACCTAATGCTAAGACCATTAGTGCATTCCAGACCCCATTGTCCACTCTCTGGACTCCACTGTTTATTCTGACAGAAAGCTAGTAACACCTTAGCCCTTACGTAGAGTATTTAAACCCCAGGTTTTGGCCAACCAACTCATAATACCACTCTGCTGCTCTGATTTCGTTTTGTGTACTGTCCTTGAACTCCTAGTCTAAGCCACATCACTTCTTCACTTCTCTGTTGGATTGGTAAATATCACCCACATCACCCTAAACTCTTGCTATCCAAAACTTTCTTCTCTTTTCCTTCAGTTAGCCTTGTGTGAGTGTGGAACTGCTTGGAAGTCATGTGCATGATTGCAATTCCCTCAAATAAAATGCTTTTTAAACAAATGCACTTTGAATCTCTAGCTGGTATTCCTGCACTAGTACCAGTATACATTGATGTAAAAGATCTTGTAAGGTTGCCCCTCCCATGTAGGCCTCATCTTTGGGCTAATATTCCCCACTATTTCACAGAGGCACTAGCATTGTGGGTGGATCACAAGTCAACAACTTTTTAGGGTAACAGGCCTTGCAGATTCAGGGATGTGTCTTCCTTGATTGAGTCTATCCATCTGTAATGAGGTCCTCCTGTTTTCCTATTGCCTTCCACCCTACCAGGCATTATTTTCTTTTCTACTGAGTTATGTCTTCTCAAGATATGGTCAAAGTACAATAGCCTTAGTTTGTTTGCAAATCACCCATGGCAGCTTTTTCATTGAAGGACAGAATGTAAATAGTCTAAATAAATAAATAATAGAAAGTTCACACACCAAATTCTACTCTATGAGTAGATAGGCTGAAATTTAGAAATGGAAGGTAATAGTTTTTATGGGGTCTTCTCTGTCAGAACTGGCTATAATTCCAGGCCTCCCCACAATTTCTTTCAGTGCCAAATACAGACAGCATAAGCTTTATTGTTGGTAAAGGAGGCAGAAGACAGTATGAAGCAGAGAAGCATTCTACCCAAACTATCCCCAGCTGATAATCAAATTCTCAGTCACTGATGATATGGAGCACTGTGGTTGGGGTACACTCCCCTCCAGGCAGAAGCCAATGGAAGATGTATTTCTAAGGGTTATATAGTGAAGAAACAAAGAAAGAAAATCAAAGTTCACAGGCATAACCCATCTCCCTCCTTGTAGTTATGAGAACTGTGCAGGCAGGTTATCAACAGAGGAAAATGGGCTCCCTCAGTCCATTTCCAGCTTTTATATCTTTTCCCAAGGTCAAACTGCCAAGCTAATGCAAAAAATAATTAACACATCCACTAATACAAATGGACTCTTTCTCTACATTGGGCAGCTATTAACATCTGTCTCTGCTGGTAACAAGGACTCCCAAATCCATCAGCCTAGTGACAAAGGACCAACTCACTACATGGGTTTAGGGCCAGAAGCAGACATTAGACTTGAGAAGCAGAACTACCAATCCCCCTCCTCCCCATGGAAACCCCACCAAATGCTATCCAGAGAGTAGAGAGATTGTAATAAATGGGGCAAACTGAGGTGTGGAGGTGAGGATAAGGAAACCATAAAGAGAAGGCACACCTGAGAAGAAGCATCTTTTGTGAACATATCTTTTGTGTCCACAGAATACAGATCCTGACTAAAGGGGGGGGAAATAGCTGGATTTGATGCAACAGATACATTGCCTGCATCTGACCTGCATGCTCATTCCTATTACAAATGCCTCTATTGCATTTTCACTTCAAAACTGCATGAGCAGGGCTACCTTCACACACAACCCTTCAAGTCCAGAGGTATATCTAGGGTGGGGCAACTGAGGTCCGTGCCCCAGGCATCAATGTCAGGGGGCGCAAAAACAGGAACCCCCCTACTGCTGCCACTCACCCTGCCCCTGCCCACTGCTTGCCCCACCCACTGCTGCTCACCCTACTGCCTTGCTCCAGGCGCTATTGGGCCTTGGTATGCCACTATTCAAGTCACAGGGGTACAGAATACTTTGACTCCTTCCTCAATTCCTATTTCCACTTCCCACCTACCCCTAATCCTGCATTTCAGGCAAAGACAGAGCTTTGAAAAGTTACCATTGTGGACTACCAAAACTCCCCCCCCCAGCATGGACAGTAGCAGTAGAGTCATGAACAACAAAAGTAAATTTTCTAAGCTCTGGCACAGAGGGACATGTATGATGAAATATGTACCATTAAACAGAAGCCTGCCAGATTTTATTTGTTTCCTTGTTTATACTTTTGAGCAACAGACCCGGAGAAATCTTCCACACTCCTACCTGTGGCAGTTCTTTTTTTCCAACTGTCTCTTGCCCCAGCTTTCTCTGGATAACATTGCTATGGTAACACAGTCTTCACTGTACCAGGAGCCACATCCTACATCATCAGAATGTTTTTTCTGTGGCCCACCATCATATTGCCTAACATAAGGCAATCTTTGGATTTGGGGCATATTGATCACATCATCTAGGACACATGCATTAACAACGATCTGTTTGGATTTTAGTCCACTAATTTCATCCAAAGTTCCATCAAACCCCCACAGAGCACAGTCAGAGAAGGGATATTTACCCAGTTTACTTTCTTTTCAATTAGACTTGCATATAAGAACATTCTCATGGGCTATGCTCTTGCTCTCCATCATCTCTATCCAGTCAGGTGAGCATCTCTCTACAACCAGGAGCACACAGGGTGGGAAATGTTACTTTTTTGGCACTACAGTTCCCAGAATGTCCAAGCCAATAAACAAGCAGTGGCCATGCTAGCTGGTGGACTTTGGGAGCTGCACTGTTTAAAAAAGAAATCATTCCCAAGCTTTGGAGCATTTTTGAGTTCATGAAACTCTTCAGTGGACACATTTAAAACTTCCAACAGCTCTTTGAAGTTCAAAGCCAACTTCATTCCACTATCACCACCACCCTGATAAATTGCACAGTGACAACAGTTATTTCTGAACTTTATATAAGGAGAACATAACGTAACAATCTCTTTCACTTGATTGCTCTCAGCAGTATATCCAAAGAGTGTTCATTAGCACACACCAGTGGTTGACCATGCAATCTCACAGTAGAGATGCGAGACCCCTAATGACAATTGTATTGCACGCTTTCACAGTGAATCTGTAACAATACAACAACTTATTTGTATGCATTCAGTATCTGGAGGCAGGGACATTTAGAGTACAGCCTAACTCTATATTCATACACAGTTCAATGTGCAGTTTGTGGCATTCAATACAAATTGTTCATAAGTGGGCGCTGCTGAAAAACTGGCCAAATACAGAAACTGAATTGATCATGCTGTGTCTTGTAAACTACATTGGCATCAATATTCTGACATTCCAAGAAATATCCTTGCAGTAAAACAACACTTTGATATAGCTTGTTTGGACTACAATTCCATTTCTAAGTTCAAGGAGTCCATTGAATATGAACAAAGTTTCATCATTAGCTAGTAACATGTTTTCTTCATATTTCATTTTTTTCTAAATGATTTAAACCTTTCCAGATTGTATATATCTGAAACCCTGTGAAATTGTTAGATGATATGAGCTACATTTCATTTAATAATTTCTAGGGGGCAGCCATTTTGGTCTGTTATAGCAAAAACAGAGTTTTGTAGCACCTTAAAGACTAACAAGTTTTATTCAGTACAGTCAGCCCTCCATATCCACAGATTCAACCAATCAGTTTGAAAATATTCACAAAAGAAATCTCAAAAGAAAATGTTGATTTTGCCATTTTATAGAAGCAATGCCATTTCGCTACACCATTGTACATAATAAGACTTGGCATCCACAAATTTTGGTATCCATGGGGTGTCTTGGAACCAAACCCTAGTGAATACCAAGGGCCCACTGAATAACTACCCAGGGACTGCAGCCCACCTCATCAGATGTTTACAATCCACAAAAAGGCTATGGCAAATTAAATTGGTTACTATTTAAAATGCCACAACCATAAAATGATAATGCTCAGAAGAACAAAAGTCAGGAGGATGGCACTACAGATAGATTGACTGAATCAAGGAAGCCGCAATTCTAAGTATGTATGCCTGTGCTGAGAAGGGCAGTTGATGACTGGAGCTGTTGGATGCCTCTCATGTATAAAGTTACTATATGTCAAAGTCAACTTGATAGCAAATAAGAAGAACTCTCAACACAAGATTCTTTGTTGCTTCTATTTAGTACTGCATTTATAGCAAATTTGCTCTTCAGGTTTTTTTCCTGTCCAGGTCACACTTTGGGTTCTTGCAAAAAAATCTTTATCTTATTCATACCTCTTTATACCTGTTACTGCAATCAGCTAAATTAGGGCTGCAATCCTATGCATAACAGGCTGAAAAATTCTAACCTCTCTAAATGGTTGGTTGTGATGATTCTGAAGTCCTCCTCCAATGATAGAAATAAGCACAGAGCAGATGCTGTAATGACCCAGCAAAGAAACACACGCCTGCCCTTGGCAGAACAAGTTAGTACCACTTTGGAAGCAGCCCCCCCCCCTACAAGTTACGCATAATTCTGAGTTGTAGAACTGAGTGAATGTTTTCAAGAGTCTTCAAATGGTGACAGAAGGTTTCCAAGCTTAAGGCCATACGAACCTATCTCAAGAAAGATAAGGGATACCATATCAGAGAAAGCCTTCTCCCCATCACCACCTACTTAACCTCAGAAAATAGGAAGGCCTATGATAAGGCCCATAATGTTGGGCAGGATTTTGTTAGAGATTATAGTTCTTTAGAAACCTGGTTCCTCAGCCACTTAGGGCTTAACAATTATGAACTATACCAGGAACATTTCAGTAGTGACAAAGTAGTTTTCATCTGATCACACTACATGTGTTAAGTCAATTCACTCCTGCAACAATACAACAAGAAAATCTGCTGCATGCATATACATTGTTAATGACGTGTTGATTCTTCTAGGAATTTTCAACATTTCGTTTCTCTCTGATCACACTTTCTTACAATCTCCTTTCATAGTACTGCATGTAAATGTGTGTGTGTGTGTGTACATGGTTTCAGCATTTGACAATGGCTCTGGAGACCAGGATTCAAATCCATGCTCAGTCATGGAAACCTACTGGGTGACCTTGGTCAAGTCATGCTCTCTCAGCCTCAGAGGAGGGCAAAGGCAAACCCTCTTTGAACAAATCTTGCCAAGAAAACCCAATGATAGGGTCACTTTAGGGTCACCATAATGCAGAAATGACTTGAAACACCCACATACGTATTCGTAACACTGAATATTTCATACATCTAATGAAGATAAAATCTATGCCGATTTATGCCAGAATAAACATGTTGGTCTTTAAGGTAATCTGAAAGCTTGATTTTAAGTTTTGTTCAGTTGTTGGATTCTTCAGAATTATTTGCTCTGAACACACCTTGGAGCTTGTGGGCCTCCCACAGACATCATGCTGGCTATGGGTGGAGGGACTCAATGGAGAAGTCTGCTAGACAAAGATGATCCTTGCAGCTGATGGAACAGACCACTCTTATGCTCATAGTCCATCTTATTTTCACATACCATCTGCTCTGAAAGTGTGGTGCTTTGAGTTCTGTTGTTATGAGTATGTACTATCAAGTCAGCTTCAACTTAATGGCAACCCTATGGATGACAGACCTTTATAAGGCCCAGGTCATCAACAGCCCTGGTCAGGTTTTGCAAACCCACAGCTGTGCTTCCTTGATGGAACCAATTCAATTTTGTTGTGATCTTCCTCTTTTGCTACTGTCCTCCACTTTAGCTAAGCATTATCATCCTTTCAAACAAGTCATATTGTTCCATGATATGTCTAAAGCATGATAGCTTCAGTTTCCTTTGGACTGCGTGTGTTATGATAGAGACAGTGTGAGCCATCCTGCTATGAGGGTGATAGTGGGGCTGCTGGACCTGGTGGTCTTCTTCTTGACTCATGCTAATTCTGGTCTTCAAAAAATGAATGAAACCTCACCAGGACTGGCCCAAAACATTTCTGAGCTTGAGTAAAGCATAAGCTAGCACTTTCTTCTAAGCTGTTTAGAAAATCTGACCAGATTGTCTGCTGAATCTTACTCAAACACAGAGATGAGTCAACATCTTCCATAGTATCAGAGCAGGGAAGTAGGTTTGCTCACAGGCCTCAGGGTAGGCTATAGGGCATATGCAGTTCTGTCCTCCAGCCTCTTCCCATTGCCCACACCTAGCATCTGCCACCTGAGGCAGGTGCCTCATCTTGCCTTATGGTAGGACTGATCTTTACCATCACACCTCCTACTATCTTTCCCAGTCTTCATACACATGTCAAAACTCAAGATTCAAATCCCTCCATCCCTACAGGAAAGTTTAACTAGGTCATGATAAGGAATTCAACCAGTAAACATACACAGCCCAAACATATTTCCAACATTGAGAGCTTTTAATAGACGGTCTGGAATAGGGATACCCAAGCAAATAAGTAAATTATGCTGAATATAAGCATAAAAGAGACGCCTAACCATTGAAAAACAAAGGAGGCAGCGGGCGATTCGTCCGAGGCCATTTCCGCACTAGCCTGTTATAGCACGATGATTCCACTTTCAACATCCTCTCGAATCCTGGGGTTTGCAGTTTAGGGAGGGGCCGGCCGGGATTCCAGAGGAAACCCCAGGATTCCAGAGGATGTTGAAAGTGGAATCAAAGCGCTATAACAGGCTAGTGCGGAAATGGCCCGAGTTTCTGCTCAGATTCAGCCTCTAATGGCTCAAGCCTGGACGCCACTCGCCTTTGAACTCACGGTCGCCATCAACATTCTGCGGAAAACGTGTATGTCTTCCCTCATTTCCCTCGGACCATCCTCCCACCGCCGAGAAACTCTCAGAAGGGCTCAGGTGGGCTCTGTGAACCTCAGGAAAGGCAAGTACGGACAACAAGGCGCCGAGAGCCAACGAAAGACCCCCTACGGAAGCAGTGGGACGGGCCCCGATCCCTCCAGAGGATGGAGGGGAGGGCACGTCGGTCTTTGGAGTCGGCCAAGAGGCCTCAGGCGTCTTTTAGGAGGAGGAGGAGGAAGTAGTAGGAGCAGGTGTTGTTTTTTAAGTCTGACCTTTGGGACTCGGAGATGGGCCCGAGTCGGGGGTGAGTGCAGTGTTCCCGAGCGGCCTGGCGCGTTTCTCCTTCCGTCCCACAGGAGGCAAAATCCCCCCGCACCCCCGGCCCGGCCGCCGCCGCCAGCCCCTGCCGTCCTGCTCTCGAAGTGGCCCATCCCAGGACCTTCCCTCCCACGCGGGGTTGCCCAGGCGCAGCGGGAAAGCGCGCGCGCGGAGCTGAAAAGTGTGAGATCCCCCCTCTCTCTCTCTCTCTCCCTTCACCGCTCTCGCCCCCCCCGCGCACAGCCACACACCGAGACACACTCTCTCAGCTGTCTCTCCCGGCGCCCTCCCCTTTTTTATCTCTCCGACACATCTGCCCGCTCTCCAGGCAGGCGGGCAGGCAGGCAGGATGGTTCGCCCAGCGCCCCGGCCTGCGTGAGCGCTGGGGAGGCAGAGGGGGGACCTTGCGGCTCGCCTCTTCCTCAGTCGCCGGAGGGAGGAGGAGGAGGAGGAGGGGGAGGGGACCATGATCCCGAGTCCACGCCGATCCCCAAGGTATAGAGACTAGGCGAGCCTCTGCCCCGCCGGGCGTGAGAGGTGCCTATTTTTAGACACCCCTCTGCCCTTCCCCCCTCTGTACCTCCCCCCACCCCGCTTCCCTCCCCTCGCCAAGCCTGGAGTGGGAGATCCGCGCAGAGGAGGAGAGCCACGGCACCGGCGCCGCCGCCGCCGCGAAATCCCCGGGCGAGGGGCAGCCCCGCTTCCAGCGCCGAGCGAGCGCCCAGGTCGGTAGGCTCCCTCTTTGTGTGTGTGCCGCGGTCCCCGGTCCCCCCCCCCTTCCTCCCTCCCCCCCCGCGTCCTCCTCAGCCGCCCCTCTCTCGGCCCGCTCAGGCCCAGCGACGGCTCTCCTCCGGCGAGAAAAGGAAAGAAGCGTGGCCCTTTAACCCTCTCGGGGCTGGGCGTGTCCCCCCTCACAACCGCAGCGCCGGCTGCGGCTTCGCGCCAGCCCCCGCCGCCGCCGCCGCTCCCCTCCCGCCGGCTCTAGGCTGGCGAGCAGCTCTGAGGGGGGACGCGGCGCGGAGAGGGGAGACGGAGGGGCGGCTCTTCCCTCCCACCCCCGCCGCGCTCGGCCCGCGCCTCTTTGCCTGGCTGGCTCTCCGGCGACGGCAGCCAAGGGCCTAGCGCGGGCTCTCGCCGGAGGAGCACCCCGTCTCCTCCGGCCTCCTCCCCTTCCCCCTCAGCCCCTTCTGGCCTTGCAGGGGCGCCTGTGTGCCATGGGGAGACGGCTCCGGGCTGCTTGTGTCATTTCGGCTTCACGGGCACGCGGAGCCTCTGTCGAAAAGGCAAGTCATGGAAGCTCTTCCCGCCCGAGCCTCCCATTTCCCCTCGCTCCTATTAATAGCAGGAGGGCTTTTGTCTTTTTTCCTTTGCCTCCCTTTAATTATTCCCGTGACTGAGTTGTGGAAGGGAGGGGAGAAGGAGAGTTGTTTGGAAAAAAAGAAAAAGAATGGGGAGAAAAGAACAGCCTCCCTGTTCACTTCTTATATAATCAGGGTAAGAAAGGAGCCATGGCAGAGCTGTCTGTTCAGCAACTTGGTGGGGGGATTGTATGGGATTCCCCTATGCACCCTCCAACGCACCACAAGGCTCAGCCTCAACTCCTGTGCCATGCGCAGGCTGTGCAGCTGGTGTGTTGTGGCAGAACAGAGGCCAGCAGGTAAAAGATACTTTGTGGGCCTTGCAGGAAATTTAGGGGACACCTTCCCACTCCCTCCCTCATCGCAAGGACATAGAGGGAAGCTCGCCCTGGGGACGTGTGGAATGGAAATAGGAATTGAAATGCAAATAAAGGCCTCTGGAAATGAATTCTTCCAAGAGAAGGGGAGCCCAAGTCTCCTGGGAACGCTGAAACTGTGCTGGGTTTTTCATAAAAACACACTTCAGCACATTGTGGCTGAGATCCGATATGGGGATTGCGTGGCCAAATCTGCACCTGTGGAGTTGCATGTTGGTTTGTGCTGAGTAGGCCTTGGATTGAATGACGATGTTGTGCTGGTGAATGTATCACAAATGAAGGCACGAGCAGAGGTGCGATGAAGTGCTCAACCAAAGGGCCAACTCAGTGCAGAGAATTTCAGGAGAAACTTCACACCCATGTTCACAAAGGCACCGTTGTTGTAGTTATGTTTGCATGACCTTGAACCAAATGTGGATGTTGTTCATTGGATAAAAATAACTGCTTCCATAGGAGAACTTGTGTGGGTTTAAGACACCAACAGGATTGTTGTCCTAAAGTGCAATAGCTTTTTGGCTTGTGGGAGAGTGGTAGTGGAGAAAATGTTATGTTTTTAACAGCATTTTAGTTACCATTCGGTTGATTTTGGGCTATCCATGCAGTGCAACAGTTGACATGTCTGAAGAGGAATAGTGTTTGCACTGTATACACTCCTGGCTTCCTAAGGACCCCTAATGCATCCATGTCCTTTTGTCCAGTACTTCTCAAGCTATCTGATGAGGGAGGCTAACGATTTTTTTTCTGATGTGCAAAGGACTGGCACTAAATCTGTGCCTGTTGGCTACAATTGTTTCTTTATTTCCTGAAACTTGCTACAAGCCAGTGACTCAGGGACCAGCACTGGCCTATGGACCACTACTTTGACTAACGCTCTCCATACCTGACTGCTGTAGTTTGTGAAGAAATGGTATCTTTGGCTGTCAGAAAGCTCCCAGACAAAGCCACAGACACAAACACAGTGTGTGCACTTCAGGTTTCTGCAGCTGGGAGACAGAAACTGCATGTGCAGGTGAAGGTGGTTGTCAGAATGGTCCATCATCCCCTTTTATTGTAGCAGCGTAAAAAATGTTATTTACACCACAGCATCTGTTCATTCTTTCATTAATGATAAGCCAATGGGAGAGGAATCACAACACTGAACCAGTGACACACTAACTACTCTTTCCTCCACGGGGAGCTTCGACATGAGTTTTCAATATTCTTCCAAGGATTCAGGGAGAATGGAAGGATAGGTGGAGGATTCAGTCTACTTGGTGATTGTGGTTATTTTCCCAGATTGGTAATCCACAATAAATGGAACCATTAAGATCATTAGAAAGCTTCATTAGCCATTTCAGATGTGGTATAGGTGCATGGTGAGGTTAATTTGCAACTTTGTATGACAAAGACATGATCACCATTTTCCTTCATTGCATGTCTTCTATCTAGAACAAACCGGCAATGTTGTGCCCTCCAGATCTTCTGCACTGAAGCTCCCATTAGCCCTTACCATCACCCGCATTGGCTGGGCTCAGAGGAGTTACAGTCCCAAACACCTGGAAAGGAAACAGGTTGCTCACCCCAGTATACAACATACCTGTAGTAGTGGTGGTGGTCTGTTTTTAATCTGGAAGTTTTAAATGATGGATTGTGGTCTGTGGTTGCACCAGTTATATCTTTGTTGGATGTGAGAATGCAGAATCCTACTAAAAAGATGATAAACATGTAGTCAAGTAGGGTTACCAGACTTCAGTGGTTCTTCCAGGTAGTTGGGACTTCTCTGCTGTTGTCCACCAGAAGAAAAGGTTCTCAACTAGGCAGCAAATGTAAGAGCTAGCTTTTTTTACGTACATTTTCCACCATTGTAGCCAATTCCTGCTCATCCAGTTGGATGAAAAGAACGTAACAACACAAGAGAGAAGGAAGGAAGCAAAAGTGGGATCAAGGAATGGAGAAGGGGCAGGCATACACATATATGTATATATATATGCAGTGGACACTCCAGATCTGTGATCTCAGGATCTGTGATTTCCACTGACTGCTGATCAACATGTCCTATACATAAAATGGCAGCAACGTGAACACAGATGCACTGAAGCATACACACACACACATCTTGCAACCATTTATTAATATGGGAGGTGATCATTCATGGTGTTTGGCATCCTTGGGGTGTTGTGGAACCAAAGCCCAACAGCTCCAGAGGGTCCGCTGCGTACATTTGTCTGTGCCTTCAAGTCTCCTGTCAACTAATGGTGACCCCATTAGTTCGGAACCTATTTTATAGAGTTTTCTTGGGCAAGGAATACTCAGAGGTGGTTTTGCCAGTTCCTTCCTCTGAAATATAGCCTACAGCACCTGGCACTCATTGGTGGTCTCCCATCCTAGTACTAACCAGAGCTGAACCTATTTAACTTCCAAGATCAAATGGGATCTGGTGCACAAAAGCCAATTTAGACGTATTTAGTGAATATGTTTAGGCAAAGGTACATATGTGTATATGTGTGTGTGTGATCTTATGTGTGAGCACATCACAACCTTCCCCAACTTGCCAGTCTATAGAGAGGATGGACTACCACTTGCATAGCTCAGCATATGAGGGGAAAAAATCTTTGTTCTGCAGCTCCTAGAATCCCCTACTTTTTATCAATAAAAGCAGGTTCTGGACATTGTAAGCCAAAAAGGTAAGGTTTCCCAGCTCTTGGTAGGGTTGTGGAACCTGTAGAGGTAAGGGGGAAAACCACTGCGGGCATCTAGTTCAGAAAGGCTAATTTATGGCAGTGTATGTTGAACAAGAGAGCCAGTGTAGTGTAGTGGTTTGAGCATTAGACTACAATCCTGGGTTGGATTCCCTGCTCAGCCATGACCACTGGGTGACCTTGGTTGTGTCAAACACTCTCAGGCCCAGAAAACCCCATAGTTTTCTGCCTTATAGTTGCCATAGGTCAGAAACTACTTGAAGGTTCACAACAACAACATAATGTTGAACAAAAATATTAGAATAGCAGTGATTTTCAGATCTTACATTGTTGTGCCACATTATCTTGATTCATGTTTGTGTACTCGCTGTGAAGCAGAAAGGAGCATGTGTGAGAAGGACTGTATTGTGTTTTCTGTGGTGTGTTTATTATGACAACAAAGTGTTGATGCCACCGGTAGTGATCATGGTATCTGAAGCTTGTAGAAGCTGATTTGAGCAAGACATTAAAGGATATTAAGTTGCTCATTCTGCAGATTTTGCAAACACAGAGAAACAGCATGCTCTAAATGCAGAATTTCCAAAGGTTTTAACCTTCAGTTACCCTTTCTGTTTGGACGGCAAGGAAAACTTCCATAGAACTCTAGTGCCTTGTAGAATGAAACAGGCTTTGATTGAGGGTGTGTGGCATATAGAAAAACATCCAGTGTTCTACCCTGGCGTGTAGAGGTGACTGTTAAAGGTGCCATGGTGTCTCAGAAAAGCTTTTCTGTTGTTTTCGGTCTTCTCATTGAAAAGTCCTTGATATTAGGGATGTGATATTTGATTGGACTGATCTGTTGTATAAATTGATTCAGGTGGTTTAATTGACTAAACAATTGCCCCTGATTTATTGAGCAGCAGAGTTTTAATTTGTTATTTTGACTGATGATGATAAAAAGGAGGAGGGAAGAGGAGAAAAAAATAATGTGGCGGCACCTTTAAGACTTTTTTTTTTTTTTAGTATTAGCATTCGTGGATGTGAACTCACTTCACTACAGTACAGAGTGATATTAAAGTCTCAGGTTACAAAGCATGTTTATACAGTTGTGGGAATGGAATAGAAGGTACTAAGATCCAGAAAGATGCAAATCACGTCCCTAGCCCTAAATTTTCAAAGCCCTGGGTGAAGGTCTTTCACATCTTAACAGTGGTCAGTTAATGTTGATGTGTGAAAGCAATAAATCTGCTTACCAAAAATCAGTTTCCATGGGTTCAAAATTCTCTCTGAGAAGATAACATCGGGCATAACATCAGACCTGCATTTCCTTGCCCTTCCTCCAATGTGATATATGCCATCCCTGTGCCAGCAGTGCCCCTCTATGCTCTACATTGGACAAACAGAACAGTATCCATACGAGAAGATTAATCTCACATCATAAATGGCAATACCAAAACCAGTTGCAGAACATTTCAACCTTCCTGAGCATACAGTAAAGGATTTACAGGTTGTGGTTCTTGATCAAAGAAATTATCAAAAAAAGAGGAACAGCTGAATTGAATTAGAGTCACAAATTCCAGTTCATCAGCAAAAGTATCAACAATGACAGTGATGACATGGGACACTGTGTATGTCAATATGCATCCTTGCTAGTACATATATAACGAAAAGAATCTGCTCAGAGAGACTTTTGAACCCAGGGAAACTGACTTTTGGTAAGAAGATATATAGTTTTTACACATCAACACTAATTGACCACTGCAAAGATCTGAAAGGCCTGTATTACATTATGCAGCCCTTTGAAAATTTAGGGCCAGGGACATAATTTGCACCTTTATGGATCCTCTTACATTCCATCCCATTCCCATAGCTGTATTAATGTGCTTTTTAACCTGAGGCCTTAACCTTAACCTTAATAGTACTCTGTACTTCATCTGCAGAAGTTGGTTTATATCCATGAAGGCTCATGCTAAAATAAAAACCAGTTAGTCTTAAAGGTGCTGCCACATTCTTTTTTTTTCTCCCTCCCTTTTTTTTCTCCTTTCTCCTTTTTATTCTGCAAGAGACTTAATATGGCCGCGTGTTTGAAAACCATGATGATGATGATGATGACGACGACGACGACGACAATGATGGCAACAACAATGATGACAATGGTGGTACTTTTAAAAATTGCCAGCTATCAATTTGCCAGCTATCAGCTGTCTCCTTTGAAAAAAGGAGAGCAGGCTTTTTTTTTTAATCTAAAAGCAAATAAAGTATTTGCTTGTTTGTTTTATTGTACCGACATGCCCATTTTTGCATAGGTAGTTCATGCCAGCCCTTCTTGGTAAACGTCTAAGGAAATCCATTGCCCTCACTAAACTTTAAGAGTCAGAGTTTTCAATGAACAATGACATTCTGTCGAAGTTGGTAAGATAAAATTTCTGTATTGAAAACAAGAAAGGTTTGTACTGGAGAAATGATTAAGCATACTGTGTCTGCTCCCAAATCATGGCTCATTAAACTTTTTAAACTCCTAGAGCAGGAGCGAAGAAGATATGGCCCTCAAATATTTTGACCTACAACTCCCATCAGCCCCAGCCAGCACAATAAGGAATTGTAGAAACTAATGTTGGCTAAAACATCTAGAGGGCCAAGTTTTTTCACCTCCATGCAACATCTGATATCATAACCATTGTGCCATTTCTAGGATACTAGCAACACCAGCATTGCTCATTCTTAAAAAAAATTGAGGCACTGTGAAAGAGTAACTGGTGTGTAAAGGGAGGGAGGTGTTCCATAGCTTCTTTGAACACAGAGGAGTGTTTGTTTCTTTGGTGTCTGTGTGCAAAAACATTAGTATTGAAATGATTCCAGCTAGGCATAGCTATTAACACCTTAGAAAGGTAGATGAGAAATTGAGTTCACACCTTAACTCTCTTCCTAGTGTTTATTTGGAGCACTTTGCACTCAGTAAACAGGCCCTACAGGATTACTCATAGATTTTTACATGAGAAGAAGAGAAAGTGTCAGATTGTCAGATCATTATTACTTTGGTTGCATTACAGTCACACCTAGAATCCCCAATGAGCTGGGCATTGAACATGCATAGTATGGAAAAGAGATGGGGGAGAGATTGAGAATGAAAGAGAGAGAGTGTGTATGTCTGCCCTGCCCGGAGCAGCTTCTTAAGCTGGATAGGCAAAGCTCACAGAGTTGTTCAGAGACATACAGCAAATAACTGAGAAAGCTAGGAATAAAATGCAGATGTCTTGGTTATGTGAATTTTCTAGGTAAGAAACATTGAGCAGCACAATAATCTCTTAAAACACAACCTAGTCAAAGGTAAGCATTTCAGGTACTTTGGGCTGCCTCCAGGTTTAATCAGAATAGACCCATAAGAATCTGCAGAACCTAAGTTTGTCACAAGGGAATTAAACCCCTGCACTTTCGGCAAGTCCGCTCCAGGACTAGGAAACTGTTTCTGATGTGGAAGCGAGTTATCTGCCTTGAGACATTTTAAAGGTCTCATGGATGCCCAAAATGCTAGAATAAAAATGAACATGGAAGTGGACACTTACTTGTGATTTTGAAAAATTGGTAATTTTTATACTAAATGGTGCTGGGCTTTGGAGAATCCTGTAATCTGTTTAAAAAGTGAATTGCCACTCATGGAGGCTTCCTGGAGAGGGAGTTTCATGGGAGGAGGCAGGAAAAGATTGATCCAGAGATTCAGGGCCACAAGAACCACTTTGGCGGCTGCAGGCAACATGGCCACCTGCATGGTGGCCACTGATACTTCGTTTTGACTGGATCTTGGATTTATGTATGTATGTATTTTCCCGCACTTCATTATCTCAGTGAGAATATAAAATAGAAAAGACATCATTTATGGTCATATTTGTACACTAAATATTCCAAAACTCCATGAATGGATGCCTCTTATCAGTCATATTTTGAACGGTACCAGTTCTTTTCTCCAGCTAATTAAAAACAAAGCACACCCACCCCATATTTCAGAGGTGCAAAACACTTTCCTCCAAACTGAAGGGAGCTTGAGAAACATACAGGATCTTTCTGCCAGAATGATTTTGTTTGTAACACAGTTTCAATCATAAGAATATGCCTTTAATTTTGATTGAATTTTAAGGTATTTACATAATGAGAGAAGCATATAATGCTCAGAAAATAGCAGTGGAGAGGGTTATGTTTTCACTCTCTCTCAGGGGCATCCAATGAAGCTGAACAGTGGGAAATAACAAAAGGAAATCCTTTTTCCTATGGTGCAAAGATACACTCATTGTCACAAGATGTGATGTTGGCTCTTCTGTGGCTTTAAACGGGGGCTGGACAGATTCAAGAAGATAAGGCTATCTGTGGCTTTGAGTCATGATAGTTCTCTGTTGTTCTCAGTATTAGAGACAGTATCCTTCTGAGTAACATCTTCTGGGGAATGTGATCAAGGAAATGTGAAAGCACTCATGCCCTTGTGGGCTTCTCAGAGCCATCTGGTTGGCCATTGTGAGAACAGGTGGCTGGACCGCATAGGCCTTTGATTTGATCCAAGACTACTCTTCTTGGCTCAGATCGTTTTGGCATGTTACACCCGTGCACTTCCTGGTTATGCCAACAGTTGAACTTTCTCCAAGCTTGCCTTAGGAGCTATCCATTATCTCTGTACTACATAAGCCATTCTCCAATGATGCAACAGCTAGTAAGGACTCAGATGCAGTTCTACCTCATCACCATTACTACCATGGTCCACTTCCATGCTCCTTATGCTCTGTTCATACTCCATAGGATTCCAGCCATTGTATTTCTTTTGTTCACAGAAAATTGTTCAGAACCCGCTACAAATTTGAGCAGCATTTGAAAAATTACTTTTTTGGAATACAGCTTCCAATATCCCCTTGCCAGCATGTGGTCCAAAAAATTAGCTTTTTCAAATCTGTAAATTTTACAGCTCTCCCATGTAGCCAAGATCCTTTATTGTACCACAAGGAAAAGTGCATTTAGAAGGGAATATATCCAAAAACTCAAAAGAATTGATCGCTCTTGTAGTTATTATACTTTCCTTCCTGAACCAGAATTGCCTTTTTTAGTTCATCTCTTGAAAGTTCATAAGAGAAATTAAGAGATCTTTGATTAGGAAAGGGGCTTGGGAGTCCTCTAGATCTATCTGAGCTGGGATGATCAGCAGTTAAACTTTGTGCCCGTTGGCTACACTTATTTCTTTCTTTCCTGAAAACTGATAAGGGAATGGCAGCCAATGGCTTATGGAATGGCACTGGTCTAGAGATGGACACTTTGAGTAGCACTGTTCTAGACCAACCCCCTGCTGAATTTTGAAATGTTTCAACATAGAGGACAGAGCTTTGGTGTGATATACAAGCTCATTCAGTGTTTCTTGTCCCCTTTGGAAAAAAAAAACCTCAAATGTTTCCACTGGCCTATGCAAGAATCTAGGTGGATATGGATTCATTAAATATGTATGCTAAGGCTACAAGTTTTAATCTACAGACTGGCCAGCTAATTTTTTTAGTTGATTTATCAGTTTTAACCAGTGTGGGAAAATTTCAGGCTGAAAATAAAAAAAAAATCTTCCTTTAATATTTAAAGCTCTTAGATCCTGAGGTTGTCACAGTAATAGGAAGTGAGGGGGAAAAGGGTTAATGTTGGCCTTTCCTCCTAGTAAGAAAGAGAAGCTTTTATTTTCTAAATTCCATTAGATCACGCCTTTTCTTTTAAACTGAAGTCTAGGAGTAATGAGACATCCAGTGCAATCTTAGCCATATCTCCTCAGAAGTAAACTCCACGCACTTCAGTGAAACTTACTCCTAGGGAAAGCGTATAGGATTGCAGTCCCATTCTTTCAGGAGTATACAGGAGTAGAATTGCACTGCTGCTGTTTCAGAGGCACCTATTTTGTGGTTTTAGTAAGAAACAGATTTGTTTTAACTTTTGCCAGTTAAGATAGATGATATAACCAGGAAAAATGGTTTCATTGATTTAACATCCTGGGTATACAGCCTTTCCCATTTTAGTGCTATTTTGTGTGATTTATTTTTTTTAAAGTTGAGTGCTGCTGCTGCTGTTGCTGCTGTTGCTGCTGTTGCTGCTGTTGCTGCTGTTGTCTCCTTTTTAATTGTATCCCCAGTTTTCCAACATGGAACAGTTTCTGGAAGGTGCAAGGAGAGGGCAGGACATAGTCCATTGTGTAAACTTTGAGTATGGCTCTTGCTGGAAGAGAATGCCAGGTGTCAAGTAGCTTATTTGTGTTGTTGCTAAATGCATGCGACTCTAGCTTACTGCAGGGAGACATGGAGGAAGCTGTAATGGAATCCGTTTGGATTGGGAAACCTACGGCTCCAACTGGTCTCTTGCTACTGGAAGTCCTAGTACTCTTTCTAACTCTCTAGTGCTTTTTGTAAAAAGATCAAAGACAGCAGCCACACTGTTCCCTATGAGAGGGCCAACACTGTCTGTCTGTCTGTCTGTCTGTCTGTCTGTCTGTCTGTCTGTCTATCTATCTATCTATCTATCTATCTATCTATCTATCTATCTATCTATCTATCTACATGAGGACTTCAACTTAGAATGGTGACTTGGACACGATTGCAAATGAGTCATCACAGTGGAGCTAGTTAAAACATTTACCTGTGGGCTATTTCTGCACATGTACAGAGTCTCACCCATGTTCAAAACCCTGGATGGAGTCATGTAGAGATCCCAGTTGTATTAACTGATATGTCTTCCATAAAAAGTGGACAAGCAGACACTTTAATTGGTACCATATAACAGCTTTTTTTCCAGAGATGATTCTTTGTTTAGCCAGCATATCCATTTCTTCAATAACATTAGAGAATCTAACCTATGAGGTGTGGCTGGGATTGTCATTCTTACCTATTTATATTTTCCTATTATTTGTTTAGTGAATCCAGTACTTGGCATCTGACTAATATAGACCTGAATCCTATGTTTGTCCCAGCCACAGTAGACCTTTGAATCAGTGAGATTTACTTATATGTTGACTCACCATTTGACAGTTGATTCACTGGGTATAGTCTAGTTGGGTCTAGCTAATAGGACCCAGGTCACCGTCTCCCAAAATTTGTCTGCCAGGGTCTAAAACAATGGTACAAATAGTCAAAAATAGAAACTGTTCTGGCTATCTGCAGTATTACTTTGACCTTGGAAGACAGTTCTTTGAGACTGTATTAAATGCCAAGGACTGAATTCAGCAAACCAACCATGTGGAAACAGAAAGGGCAATGGCTAGAACTCAGTACATGAGAGGAAATCTTTGAGATGATGGAGTCATTATTGAATAATCCATGCTCTGCCATTCACTCACTGCTTCTGCCAAGCAGACAAGAAACACCTGAATAATGATATTGCATTCCCTGACCAACTTGGCTTAATACCATAAATGAAATGAATCTTGGGTTTTTTTTAAAAAAAAACACCTTTTGATTCACTGTTAAAGTCATAATACTGCAAAGCAAATAAGTACAGAGATTAAACTTTGCAGAAGAAGCTGAATGGCAAAAAAATCTTGCAATAAATAAAGTGAAATTTATTCTGACCTTTGAAAGACAGGCTATTTGCATGCCCATAGTTCTGCAGAACTGAAACCTGGATGGTGTTGTGAAGCTCAAGTAAAGCAGGGTATGTTCTACAGAAGTCTTGTCAGTGAACCATAATATGAATCATATTAAGGGAACCTACACATTTCCACCTCATAAGAAACTGTTCCCCTCAGCCACTCAAGCAGATAGCCCAAGGTCACCCAGTGCACTTGAAGGACAAACAAGAATCAGACAACTACCCATTCTAGGCAGAGCATGTAAGACAGCCCAGAAGAGCAGAGCAGGCATTCAGACAAAGAACAGGACCCTGGAGAGCTCTAAGTGGAGCCAGGCAGCGCTCCAAGCTCCAGCTGGAGCTCACGGAGAGTTGGTTAAGGCATCTATGCGGCACACATCTCCACAAACACACCAGGAAGTATTCATTTTTTAATATGGGACCTAGCCAATTTTTTGAGGCAGTAGCTCTCCTGGAGGATTTGGCTTCAAATAGGTGTCCGAGGAAAGAAGGCAGATCAGTCATCTCAAGCAGTAGAGGTAGTAGCATGGCTGGCATCTGTGGGAAGGAGGCTCCTGAATTTCATCTTGAGGAGAACTTTCTACTCAAATCCAACTGCTTGTTGAGTAAGCAGTTTCTTCCCTTCTCTTATTTCTGCAATCACATTCATTTCTTTCTTCTTTTTTATCCTGTTAAGCTAGCCACCAATTTTGTTTGCTTGTTCAAATTCTGTTTGTTTCATATATTTATAAAATATTTAAAGGATATGAAATTATGGAAAATATCGGACCAAGCTCAGAAACAATTGAATGAACCTACTATGCGTAAGGAATTGGAAGAAATCATCAAAGATTTGAAAGCAGACAAAGCTCCAGGACTGGATGGATTTACGGCAGTATATTATAAGAGACTTTCAAAAGAATTAATAAAGCCAAATCCAACTGCCTCTTCTCTGCATTGTGGGAAGTCTCATGCCAGCAGCATAACTGTGACAAAAAAAGAAATACCCTGCAAAATCTTAAGCAAGCCAAGGAAACATCACTTGCTCCACCTATCCCTTATGATTTCGGACCAAATTATTGAGTACATCTTTAATCTTTGTGTTCTTGTAGCAATGCAGGGTGAGACAGACTGGGACTATGCTTTTCACAGAGAGGAAATTTAACATCTTTGCAACTGGTATTGGCTCAGGATGAAAAATCCATTAGCAGCATAAATGGCATCAATTCCCCCCGCCCCAAGATGAATAGCTAGGAATGTGTGATGTGGATCAGAAATGTAGGAGGTTCATAGAGTTCAATTTTTTGCCCCCTTCCCCAACTATAGTCCCCGTACAAATCATACAGACCTTGGTAAACAAAAAGCAAGCATCTAAGGGACTACCATATTTTTACCATACATCTACAGTCGGTCCTCTACATTCATGAGTTTAACTTTTGTGAATTTGATTATTCATGGATTTGATATTTTTGTAAATATACCATATATACACAAAAAAGAAGGCAAGTGCACAACAGTGGATTTGCCCAGCTGCTGCACAGCAAATTGGCCGAGACTTGAGGAACAGGTAGATAATAACCCAGTGAAAACCAAAAACGAACTATTAATCTGACCTTTCACCAGCAGAGAACAGGTCCCTTGCAATTTAAACTCCAATGTCTCCCCCCCAACACACACACCTTAAGCACTTCTTCCCTGGAGGAACCATCCCTATTAGCAGCTCTGGTCTGCTCAGCCTTAAAAAAACAAAAACAAAAAAACCTCTGGTCCTCTTTCATCTCCACCAGCCACTAACTGGTCAGCTAATTCTCCTCCTCTACCAGCCACTGTCTGGCACCACAAACCCTCTCCCAACACCTCCACCCACCCAAGGAAGAAAAGGCCTAGAGATATTTGCAATTTTTCCACTTTTTGCAGGGTCCTGTGCCCCTACAGACACACCCCGCAAATGTGGAGGGGTGACTATAGTTTATCTCTTAGCTGACATTAGATACAGAGCATGATGTGATTATGTCAGTATCATGGCTAAGTATGGAATACCATTTAGTGAAGGTTGGTTGCAACTCAGGATTGATCCATTCTGTATTTAGCAAGATTGTTGCCTACATGTGCATTTGTGTTTGGAGTGGTAGACACCAAAAAATGTGTAAGAGAATCATAACTTAGTGAACAAGCAATGAACATGCAGAATGAGAAAGTAGCAATCAGTTTGGACTGTGAGTTCTCAACTGCTGCATGCCCTTGTATGTGTTTATAAGCTGCTCAGTATTTGATTATGTATTGATTTATATGCATTTGCATGGAATATCTACTTCATTTTCGCTCTTTCCAAAGGGTAGTAAATTCACTTCCTCATACCAGGAGGAAAGAATACAAAAGCAAATTCTCATCCTCCTTTCCTCTACATATCAAAATGTTTATTTTATTTATTTTTTTATTTGCCAAAAATGTTTATAGCCTGCTCTCTATCCATAATCAAAATAATGCAAATAGTAAAAAAAAAAGGCTAAAAACATATTAAACAAGGTAAGAAATTAAAAGAATGCAAATTAAAACAAGTTTAAATACATTTTAAAGAATTTGAATCAACAAACAATTTGAATCAATTTGATAAACATGGGTTGGTCTGTGTAAAACTAATTAGGCCCCAAAGGTTTTTATAAATACCCATGTTTTCACTTGCTGCCAGAATGATAGCAATGTAGACACCAGTTGCGTTCTCAAAGGAAGACACTCCATAACTGGGATAACATAGTAGAGAAGGTTGTCTACTAATGACCTCTACAACACCGTATTGTCCTAACTGATGGGGACACAGAGGAGGGCCTCTCAAGCAGGTATCACATCTCGGGCAGGCATATTTGGGGAAATATGACAAAGAGAAGATGGCCATAAGAAGGACTGTAACTTCTGTAGATGGTTCAGTGTCTGCTACAGTCTTGTTCTCCTAGATCAATGAAGAGGCATCTTCCTTTCTTCCCACTTATGGGTTGGCCCTACCATTAAGCAGAGTGAAGTAGCAGATGCTGAGAAGGGCAAGCAATTGTGATAAGTTGTTGCAGGATAGAAGGCAGAGTTGTACGTGCCACACAGTATACTTTGTGCTGCTTCTGCCTTGAAATGAAATGGGGGACCTTGTCTTCTTGCCATGAAATGTAGATAGGGCACTGTATTGTCCTTTGCAAAATATTGGGTGAGCACTGGAAGTTCACTATAGTTTTTTAAAAAGAACTGTTTAAAGAAGCTTTAATATAATTTTTTGTTATTGTTATATTTATTTGTATCCCACCTTTTTCCCAGCTTACAAAAGTTCGAACAAATATAGCTAAACAATTTACATTGCACAGAACTTTAAAACATGAAAGGCTTGTTGAAACAGAAAGGTCTGTATCTGCCTACAGAAGGATAAAAAGGAGGACATCTTTCTGGGAAGGGAGTTCCAGAGCCTGGGAGCAGCCACCAAGAAGGCCTTCTCCCATTTTCCCACCAGATGAGCCTGTGAGGTGGTCAAACAGAAGGGACTTCCCCATAGGATGTCAAAACACAGGAAGGCTCATTCAGGAGAATATGATATTTCAAATAATTTGAAACTTAGCTATATAATTGTTGAGAAGGAACAAAAGCAGGAACATATTAGAGTACTGCTGTAGCGTAGTGTAGGAGAAAATCTTATATATGGAAACCTTGTCCTAGGCAAGGTTTTCTTGGTAAGGTTTATTCAAAAGAGGTTTGCTGTTCTCCTTATCTTTGGCTATGAGAACTTCCCCATGGTCACTCAGTGGACTTTGGCAGCTGAGCAGGGATTCAAATCTTGGTGTCTCAGAATCCAGCACTCAATCTAACACATCACAGTGACAAATATTTTAGATTGAGCTCCAGCCTGAGAACACATCATGGTGTGTGCAAAAATAAGTCTGGGAACAAAGAGTGGTGTGTGTGTGTGTTGAATTCTTGTGTGACTTCAAATCAACCCCAACTTAACAACAATTTATCCTAGGGTTTCCTTGGCAAGACTTATTGTGGGGGAGAGTTATCCATTGCCTTCATCTGAAACTGAGAGAGGTGGACTTAACAAGGTCACCCAGTGGATTTCCATGGCTGAGAGGAAATTTGAATCCTCAAATTTTACAACTGGAAGAGACCACAAGAGCCATCAAGTCCAACCGCTTCCCATGCAGAAATGCACAATCAAAGCACTCTCCACAGATGGCCATCCAGCTTCTGTTTACAAACTTGCAATGAAGGTGACACATCTCATTCTGAGGGAGCATATTCCACTATCAGACTCCTCTTACTGTCAGGAAGTCTTTCCTATTATTTGTGGAATTAATTCAATATACGTGTATATAATATATTTTGTATTTCATCTTTGTGTATTACATGAATATTTAATATGTGTGACATGTTAATATTTATACTTTCCTCTTCCCAAAAAAGTAAATCATTGAGAGGTGAAAAAGAGCCAGTTATAAGATAAAATTAAATAAGGAAGCCACTGAGTCAGGTATTGACCCTATTGGCATAAACATTTGCCTTTTTTGCAGCAAAGACAAGGAGAAGCTAAACTCACTTTACTGAATTAAAAAAAAGGGGGATAGTGGCAAATCTAAGTGAGATATAGCTGTAAATATCCCTAGATAGCTTCAGTAGCCAAATAATAGCTCTCCTTGGGAAAAGCTTCAGAAATATGAGCTCACTGATTTTTTTTTTCTGCTGAAAGACCAGTAGTGGCCATTTTTGCTCACAAAAAGTAAACTTGATAGATTTGGTTTTATTTCAGGTGACTAATATCTTGGATGTACTGGATGTGATTCCTATAAGTTACAGTACTCTGTTTGAATAGTGTAGTGTCTGTTGTGACTTGCTTGCACTTGGGGTTGCCAGTGATTCTCTGATGTAAGGCACTCCTCATTCTTTAAACAAAGGCTGGAACTGTGTAGCTATCAGTCACCTCCAAATACTTTTTTTGCCACTCCCTAGACTTTGTGCAACCCCCTCAGAAACTCCTTCCCCCCAACTAGTTTTTTTTTCAATCATTCTTCACATAAAATTGGTTATCTGCTGATTTTCATGTGGGCACAGTGTCATCTGCTGTGGGTTTGTGGGTCAAAAATTGTCCCTTGGACCTTATGAATGTACGCACCCCCATCTTCAAATCCAGAATGTTATAGTTCAGTTAAATAAATTCCTTCACACTTCCACTGCAGTTCATAAAATTGCAATAGGAGCTGTGATTTTGGGTTATTTGTTTCTTCATAACTCTGTTGGATAATGGGGGAGAGGGGTGTTTCCCAAAAGTCTGTGTGTGCTGTTGACTTTGCAGTGCTGAATCTTGTAGCCTGATATATTTGCTGGACATCGTAGGAATTCACTTTCATTTTAAAAGCATGTTCATTTTAAAAGCATGTTACTAGTTCTCATAACATTAAAAACATGACATTAAAAACTGCCTTATACCAAGTATATACCTTATACTTTATGCTTCTTCACATGAGCAGATGTTGGCCATGAAGCAAAATCCAATCAAATCCAAAATCCACAACACAGCAATACCTTTGGTGGGCTAACTAAAAAGCACAAAATACATCATGCAAGCTTTCAAATTTTCCCTGGCCTCTTCATTGAGCAAAGATGTTAAAAATCTAAAGTGATGATGCTGGAGTCACATGCCTACATTTCTCTCAAATGTTACTTCTCTGTCAGTTAATATAGACTAGAACAGCAGTTCTTAATCTGTGGCCCATGGACTCTCACAAGTCCAAGATGTCCTCACAGGGAGTCCACAAAGGCTTGAAGAAAACTAATGAGCTTTTACAGTTAAAACAGAAAGAAGAAGTTGTTTTGAATCATTCCAACCAATAAAACTGTCATAAAAGAAGTGTGTGCATTTACTTATTTCTCCTATCTCTCCAAATCTGAAGACTCTTAATGAGCAACTTTAAATATATACCCGATGCATTTTAGATTTTTTAGTTCTTGAATTAAGTCTTCGTGGTCTGCAGCAATAAAAGATATTTAAAGGGGGTCCATGGTAAAGAAAAGGTTAAGAACTGCTGGTCTAGAGGGCTATCAGGCATTGACATGAAATTCAAGTAATTATTTTTTAAAAAATGTTTAATAGAGGAGAAAACATGTGTTTCTCAAAAAGAAAACCCACACACAAAATGTAAAATGGAGACTACTTCTCTTAAGAGTGGTTAACATTTAGGAGGAAGGCAAGGAAATGAGAAACAGAAAGCACAAACAAATACTGGCTTGTAAACTGGGAAAGAGATGTAATTGTCTGGACAGTGACTGGATGCAGATTGACCCAGCAACCACTGATGGGCTGTGAGGGTGTTCCCAGGAACTGTCTGGCTTGCCTTGGGCAGCTGAGAAAAGGAGCAGTCTCTGCTGTAACATGAATATGCTGGTGGAGCTTTATGCCCTTCCAGTGCTCTAATAGAATCCCCGTCCTTGCCTACAGATAAATATCAGGTGTATATGAGATTTAAAAGAAAAATAACTTTTTTGCCCTTGACTTATTTCTCCCAATCTTTATTCCATTGAGACAGTTTAAAAGCAACAGCAACCAAATGTGTCCCATTGAAGCCAAAATCTCTCTTTTCTTTTGTGTGTTTATTTCAGTAATGGTGCAAAAGTGTAGGATGAAAGTCAAGGAGGGGAAATGGATTGCGTGTGTATTGTTTCTACTTTTTCCCAGGAGATTTGCCATCTATCCACCATTCTACTAAAAGTAGTATGCTATTATACCAGATTTATTCTTGTTTACTTTTCATCACACCTTAGAGAGCTCCTAGCTGCATTCATATCAATATCAATAGTCTTTCTGAAAAACAAAGCTTACGTTGACATATAGGAGCAGTTCTTAGAATCTAACAGTGAGATGATCTTGGAAGTCATGTGGCTCAGCCCACTGGAAATTCACTAACATGTCACACCTGATCATGGCAGCCAATGGGTTCTGTGTCATGGGAGTAGTGAATCCACTATGGGTTTTGTTCCAGATTTTAAAAGTGCTAGTACAGATGCTGAGCCTAATTTGGAGGATAGGGTCCAGCACCCTGGACAGCTTCTTCAAAGTCTGGGGGTGGAAACCGAGTAGATTTGCCTTACTGCTGACATGAAAGCCACCCAGCACGGCCAGCAGTCAGAGATGATGGTGTTGTAATCCATCAACATTCTGAGTGCACTAGATTCCCCAGCCCTGCCATAAATGAATGTTATACATCATTTCTGAAAGAATTATAAGAAGACTTTTTTAAAAAGAAACTATGAAGAGGGTGACTCTTCTGAGAGTAATTCCCAAACTTCAGAGAGTTTCAGAGCCAAGCTGAAAAAATAACCATTTTTTAGAAAGAAAAATAAAGAGTTGCAAACAATAGAGGCTTCTGAAGTTATTTGATGAGATAACTGAAATAATTTCCTGAAGGAAATTAATATACTCTTCCAAAACAAAGATGCTTTAAGGTATATTCTGATGAGTATGATGCAAACCTGATCTCAAGGCTGCATTTTGGCTGATGGCTAGGCTAAAATCTCAGAAAAACTTGCCCCCTTTACAAGCTTCAGAACAGGAACAGCTGGCCACTTGTGGTCCTCCAGAGGCTGTTGGATTGCAAGCTTCATCAGCGCCAGCCAACGTGGCCAATAGTGATGGATGATGTGATACAGAGTCCAGCAACATCTGTTATTAGAGCATGGGAGTAACTTGTTACAAATAACTACTCATTTCTCATTAGTTTGGCCTATAATAAAAATATAACTAAGTTACATTATGAGTATAACTTGTCAGGGAACGACTTTACTCCTTCCATTGTGTAACTGACATTTTTAGTCAGTATTATAGTGAAGGGTGTGGCCTCACTAATGGGGAGGAGGAATGTCATGTGGTTTGTGTGCTGGTTTGTCTTGTGCGTCCTGCTGGTTTGTTTTTTTTTAACTATATCTCGCTGTTTTATATTCTGTTGCAGATAGTGAAACAACAGCAAGGTGTGTGGGAAGGTGGAATGTTTGTTAGCACAGGCACCAGTGGCTTGTAACACATAGATTTTTTTAAAGTGATTATGTGACCATTAATTACTTTTGAGAAACAGGAAAGTAAGGAGTTATTTTTACAGGGAAGTATAATGTAAGCAACTACCTTTGGGGATCTGAAACATAAATGTAACTAATTAATCTTAAAGAGTTGTGGGTATTTTCTACCTCAATTTTAAAACAAAACACAGCCCTACACATGAGGGGGGGAAATCTGTCGTTCCCCCCCCACTGTCTCCTAGGTGCTCCTAGGGATCTAGGTGCTTGCTAATTTTTGTTAAGTTGTGTTTTGATGGATTGAGGCAGTATCTTCCATGCGCTTCTTCTCTGAAACATAGAAGCTAATGGAGCAGTGACTGCTCAAGGCTAACAAAGAAGCTTTTTTTTCTTTTCTGTTTTTTAATACTTAAGTTGGTGGCAACGGTGTTGCCTTTGATACTGTGCAGAAATGATGCAACGCGTCCCCAAAGAGCTGACAGCCTGCAGCTTAGGGCCAAACGACCCATTACATAAGGCTTCCTTTTTTAGGAAGCATTATTATTTCAGAGGAAGAAATGGTGGAGACTGGGAACCCACGACCACCTCAGTGACTATTTTGAGAGCAAATAGTAGCTGGGAGAAGATGTTTAGATTGTAACTTTTGCAGATGCCACATGGCTGCCTTTTTTTTTTCTTTTTCATTTTTTCATTTCCGAGATAAAAGTAGCCACATTAAGCGTGGTTTGGAAGGAGGGGGAGTGTCGTTTAGGCCTCAGCTGCAGAGACGGTCAGTTCTCTTGGGACTGACTGTCACTTGCACACAGTGTCTAGCATGCTGATGCCGCTATTAAGCAGCATCAGCAGAGAGATTGGTTGTCAATTTTTCAGCCTTCAGCAATCATGAGTTTATGAACGTCTGCTTTTCAAACAAGGTGTGTGGAAAATATTGCCTCAGTCAAAGCAGAGAATTTGGGGCTATGAGATGAATCTGTGGTCTGATTCATGAAAGGTAGCCTTAGAGTGGCCCAGTGGTTAAGCAGTGAGGTTCAGTGCAGTCAACCCAACACATTTTGCTATCTGAAGTAAAGCAGCACTTCACCACATTATTTTGGCATATGAGAAGGTGGGGCCCACAAAAACATGTTTAGCATATGTACCAAACAAATTCCAGAAATAAAATATATTTAGATATATTCGAATATACAAAGATTGCAACACCCAGCATCTCTTATCTGGACTTTGGTTTATTCTGCTGCAAAAATCAATTTAAAATATAGTATAAAGGTTAGTCTAGCTGGGCTGGGCTTGGTCATTTCTGTCTTTGGCCAGCAATAGTAGAGGATGAATGAGAGGCCTTTTGCATGCAAAACACAGACACTGCCAAAGCACAAACTCAGAAGTATTCTGAAATGCAAAGAAATGAACCTTTTATGTGTCCTATACTTTCTTCCCCAGCAGCGTGTTCCTGAGATGGTTGGTTTTCCTTAAAGTTTTCTTCTGGCGCTCTTTGTGCCGATTTGAGCAGGTCCTTTGAAGTATCTCTTGATTGCTTCAGGGGAGATAACTCCCTTTAGTTTGGGGTCTCTCCTGAGTGCTTACTGTCTGATGAAGATGGGAAACTAAGTGGCACCTGGTATTCTCCTCACAGATCCTTTTACCTAACTCCTCTGCAGTGCATTGTGTGTTGTATTCCCAGGCCATAAATATTTATGGGCTGGACTCACCGTAAGTGTGCATTTATATATGACATTAAGGATGTAAATCTTTATAAATACCTGCTGTGTGGGGATAGGCCAAGAGGAGCTATGGCATTGGTGATAACACTGAGGCTGAATGCATTACAGCTCTTTAGTGGAAAATGGAATTTAGGACCATTTGCAGAGAGAGTGGAAAGGAACCCAGATGAATGGTGATAGAAGTCTTAAATCTTCAAAGAGAAAGCACCATCTCTGCTGCAAACTGAAAACTGCAGTATTGGTTTCTGGAAAGAGTGGAATTCTGTGTAGCAGAATTCTGGCAGAAGTAGTTGTATGTTTGCTTTAATAATGTATGGCACTGAGACTTGGGATTTCATTCAAACTGTGCAGGACAATAATACTCCCTCTAGGCTAACTAGAACTAGTTAGGGGCATTTCATTCTAGTCTCCTTGGGACTATATTTGCAGTTTTCAGTGTAGAGCTAGCAACATGTCTAAATAAAATAGGATTCTCTTATAAGGAAAAGTGGAACAAATATTCAGGAAGCATGAACTTTCATTTCAACTCCTGAAGCTGGATAATCCAGGAACTCATAGGTCATTTCCGCACTACAGTGTTAAAGTGCTGCTATTCCACTTTCAATGCCCTGTGGAATTCTGGGATTTGTAGTTTACTGAGACCAAAGAGCTCTTTGGCTGAGAATTCAAAGTGCCCTTCCCTAAACTTCAAACCCCAGAATTCTATAGGAGGTTGATAGTGGAATAGCAGCACTTTAACACTGTAGTGCGGAAATGGTCATAATTTTCTTCCTTTGGTGTATAATTCCTACTTCACTATTCCTTTACCTCTTGTTCTTTGTGTGTATATGTGTGTTGAATATTGATGTTATTAGTGGGGATATACAAACATTAAAAGAACCCTGCTGATTCAGACCTGTCTCGTCTAAAGTTCTGTTCACATTGTGGCCAGCCAGATAAAGCTTTCCTTATAATTCTGCTTGGAGGCATATGTTCTTTGCCTTGCTGCACATTGCTACTAGCCACTTGAGCATTAAAAAAAAAAAAAAAAACGGCATTCACATTTAATATACCATGGGGCAACTGACTCCAACTTTGACTGAAGAGTTAAAGCAACTTATGTGTGAAAGGCAAACTCCCCTACTGTGCAAATCACTGTGAAAGATAATCTTCTCTTTCTTCATGGTCTTGGTGGAAGCACATGTGGCACTTGGAACCTGTGCAGAACCTTGTTTAGGGAAGGACTGTATCTCAGCAATGCACATGACGTTGCATTGAAAAGGTTCCATGTTCAGTTCCTGTCATTTCCCAGATAAGACTGAGAGGGGATCTTGACGAAAACCCTGAAGAGAATTGGTAAATAATACTGAACTAGATGAGCCAATGACTGACTTGATATAAGGCGGCTTCCTGTCTCCCTTTTTGAAATACTCTAGATAGGTGGTTCTCAACCTTCAGTTTTCCAGAGGTTTTATCCCCCAGAATCCTTAATTTGTGGTCATGCTGCTGGAGTTTCTGGGAATTGGAGGTCTAAAAACATTTGCAGAGCCAAAGGCTAAGAAGCAGTACAATCTAGATTTTAAGCTTTCTGTGGTATGGTACATCATCTGACCCTAATTCACTTCTTCATAATGTGTACTGCAAGATATTGAAATATTTTATGGTGATGGTGATAGTGATAAAGCTTCTGGCAGCAATTGGCTGTTCTAGCTGTATATCACAGAGGAGAGGGCAGCAATTGGCTGAATTGCTTTGATGCTAGACAAAGCCAGGCATTACTGAACCCTTTCACTTGGGCATAATGGTGAGCTTCATCTTGAAGGCACTATTGACATTTTATCCTCTTTAAGTTAGCTGTCAGGACTAAGGTACTGAACCACTGAACTGACCAGGGAAGATGGAGGCAAGTTTGTGTCTGTCTGCTGCTAAGGTGCCTTGAGTGGTGCCCAGGCACAGGTACTGTGGCAAGAAAGGAGATGGAGAGAGGATGACTGTTGAGATGTTAGGTGATTATTATTATGATTTTCTTTTCTTTTCTTTTCATTTCATTTCATTTCATTTCGTTTCTTCTCTTTTCTTTCTTTTTTTCTGGGGGAAACAGGAATGAAAAGAGTGTTTGGCAATAAATGAACTGACAGGAAATAGATTTCAGGGATCTGGAAGGGAAATAATATACAAATTAACTACATTCAGGCATGGGAATTCCATTTTGCTGGAATCAAGCAGTGAAGGAATAGCTGTGGCAGAGGGAACCCCAGGAAAAGTCGAAGTGGCTTAGTAAGATGGAGCAGAATGGTCCCAAATAAACAGGAATGGCTTGGCAAGGTGGGGACATTGAGATCCTTTTTAGAGACACCAGCCCCCACTGGCTTTAATGTAAGAGAGGGAAGGGCACAGGGGAAAGGGGACGGTAATCCTAAGAAAACAGTTGGCAAAAAGGGAGAAAGAGGACTGCAGAAAGGAGCCTTGTTAGCATGCCAGTGCCACAGGAGTGAGGGAACCACAAATCCCAAAGGAAGGAGTCTAAATGGGGAAAAGGAGCACAGAGGGAATGTGGGCCAGGTAGGTCTTTAAGATGTTTGGCTGCCAGAGGCAAAGATGGTGCCCCCCTACATCTTCCACTTACAAAAGCCATTTGGACTTCGGAATGTGAAAGCTTCTCTGCTTTCAGTTGGACATTGTTGTCCTCCATTGCTACAACTCAGTGAGCTTATGTAGGGGGCCCATAACAAACTGTGCAGCAAGCACAACTTTGTTGTCCAACAGAGGGAAACAGAGGTGGAGGGAATTCAGAAGGAATAGCCAAGAGGCTGTTCCATTCCTGAGTTCTGCTGACTATTTGGCCCACTCTGCCTAGTAGAAGGGCACAGAAGAGCCTAGTAAAAGAGCTGAAGAAAGGATCTTATTAGCTGAACCTGTGGCAGGGAGGTCTCATTAGCTGAACATTTGAGAAGGGGTCTCATTAGTTGAACCTTTGGCAGCAGGTCTCCACTAGCCTTTAGTACTACACTCACCATGGATTCTGTTGTTGTGGTTTGAGGATGGCTGCTCTTTATCCTGCACCTGAATCCTTGAGGTAAGATACTTTCTGACAGCAAGAGGAAAACAGCCTATTATTTCTGCCACGCCACAGATTTCCAGCAAATCCAGATGTCAACTAAGCAGCAATGGCAACTTCTCTAAGCCAGTTACAAGCCCTTCTTTCTGTCATCTTCTCCTGGAGAGAAGACAGATGGCATGAAAGTGATCAGTAATAAGTATAATGAATATTTACTGGATGTTTAGACTTTTCAGAATCTGGGATCCTAAACTGAACTCAGTGTGCCTGTTGAGTTGGGTTCTGTAGAAATCTACACAACAAACACATTGGTCCCCAAGTCAGGATTGGTCAAAGAAGCATAACAATATAAGAGCCATAAGGCCTATTTAATTGAGCATCTGGTTGCCCACAATGGACCCTCAGATGCCCATGGGAAGCCCATAAATGAGACATGAGTGCAACTACATGTTGCCCATACCTCTCTTTATGTATTCATAGCTATTCCCTTCATAAAGGGAATGGGAAGCTCTTGTGAGAGTGGGCACTCTACATGTTCATAAGATTATTTACAGAGTGCCATTAGTATAGATACCCCTTTTTTCTCAAGAGGACGTCTTTAAATTAAATTCTACGTTTTAAAAATATTGACTGAAATAATTCACTTTATTGATTTTAGACTTTCAACAGAGTTAACGATAATATGCGCATCTCATACTGCAAGTCCTGCTATTATAGTATCTCTATTTGTCCCAAGTGCATTATAGCTTCCCCACCATACTCCCACTCCCACACACAATATGTTAGAATGGGTTGCCACAGGGGTATAGTTTTGCTGTTCTATATCCCTGTGCAGTCATAAAAGACAGGGTTATTTATTTCCAAAAGTAAAATTGTTTAAAGCTTTCTGATGTGGAGAGAAGTAAAAGAGAGAGAAAAAGGAAAAGGACAGTCTGAAGATAAACCAGTGCAATGGTCAATTTAAGGAGACACTGAAAGAGAGAGAAGAAGAGAGGGAGAGCTCACTACAATTTGCCATGTGATGTGAATTTATGACTTGCACATTACACTGCACAGACTAAGCAGTTCCAGGCTTTCTCATGGTAAACTAATTCACACCACATTGTTGACATGCACAGTGCAGTCCTGTACATTTTTACTAGGAAATCTCTTCCACTGTGTTTAATGGGGGTTACTCCTAGGGGTGTCTTGGACTGCAATTCTAGGTACATACCTATTTGGACATAAGACCAATTGAATTCAGTGGATCTTTCTTCTTTACAGACATATCTAAGGTTTTGCTGTTAGTTGCCAAAGTAACAAGTAGTCTAAATTTCAGCTCATTGTTTAATCAGGCTTACATTTTCAGCATAAAAACTACAGATTTAAACTAAGCAGAATGTAAGCTTCCAGCCAGTCCCCAGTGTCTGATGATCAGTGTGTTTGGGGTTTTTTCGGCTGAGGTTAGATGATATATTGTGTGAAGTTAGATTAGTAGAACGCTGAAGCAGGACAGTACACAACCGTAAAATATTTGTGGTTTTTCTAATAATTTTTTTAAAATGTTCACACTGGAGTAAGCTGTGTAGTTCGTTAATAGCCAAGTTGCAAGTGATGTTCAGGACAGAAATTGGAAAAGGTTTTCTTTTCTGTTCTTTTTTTCTGGGGTTTTTTGGGAGGAGGGAGGAAGGGATGGCGGGGCAGGAGATTATTGTGCCCAGAATCTATATTACCTGCAGACTTCTGGGAAAGGTAGTAGTTGTTGTACTTGTTATCGTTATTTGTATCCCAGTTTTGTCCAACCTTGGCCCAATAATTTGCCCAACATTGGGTCTCAACCTGAAACACAAATTTTCTGATGCTCTCATTCAGCAAAGGCTGGTGCCAGTTTCAGTGAATGGCACTTGCAAGAGAAATGAATGTACAGTATCTGCAGGAAGAAACTCATTTTTCCCAGTGACAAAATACCCGCTTCATTTGAGTGCTAAGGAAACAATTTTTCCTCCACAATAAAAGCAGAGCCTCAAGGGAAGACAACTGGACAACATAGTATAAATGAGAAACAACCATTTTTATTTATTTTTTTAATAAATGTACATGGTATCTTATGGCAGAGGAACATAAGCATAAAATGCAGATCCCTGCCCTAAGGAGCATACACTATGCATATATTAGGACAAGGTGCAAGTGAAAAGGAAAGAGAGGGTAAGAGTATGTGTAAATGCATTTGCAATTGTTTAGAATTTGTTTCAGCTGAAAATTAACAAGGGAGCAAAACCGGGATATGCAAAGGTCCCCAGATTGAGGATTAATTTCAGGTAGAAGTCAGGGGCTTCTCACATGCAAAGTCAATGGGTAGATGCTAAGGAGGGCAGGGCTCCTGCACCTTGAATGGCTGGGTGGAAACGAGAAATTTATCGGGCATTTACAGGGGCAAGTTGCACTTCCTGAAATATTTATGTATTGTCCTTTCTCCCTCCCAACATCGTCCTGTTCTGAAACTAGTTCCCCCGGTACCACTACCACACTAATAGTTTCTTAAAATGAAATTTCTCTTCTTGTGAACATGACTGTACCACTACCACACTAATAGTTTCTTAAAATGAAATTTCTCTTCTTGTGAACATGACTAAGGCCAGAAGATTGCTTAGTTTCCTTCACTGAGAATGCTGAAGCAGAGGCCACATAGGAATGATTTGGCTAAAATAATAGTGAGATCAAAGTAAAAAGAGGATAGGCAAGAGAAAAAGAGTGGAAATTATGAAGCCCTACAGATAGCTGCAGGTCTCATCAGCTATAGCCAGCATAGCCATGGGAGTAAGGAGTACTGGGAGCTGCAGTCCAGCAATTTCTAAAAGGCCACATGATTCATAGAATCATAGAGTTGGAAGAGACCACAGAGGCCATCCAGTCTAATCCGCTGCCATGCAGGAAACCACATCAAAGCACTCCCAACAGATGGCCATCCAGCCTCTGCTTAAAAACCTCCAAAGAAGAAGACTTCACCACACTCCGGTGCCAAACAACTCTGACCGTCAGTTCTTCCTGGGGTTTAAGTGGAATTCCCCTCCTCCCCCTCCAATCAGTGCAGCAAAATCAGCCTCTTTGTTTTGCTTTGTTTCCTTCTTCCTCTATGATTTATACTTTTTTTTCATGTGTTTTGTGTGTGAACAGCTGTTAGAGAGGGAAATGAGAAAAAGATATGTTAAGGTTTCCTGCTCGGTATTAATTCAAGCACCTATGGTCATCTTAGTAAGAGAAATGAGGCTGTTACAGTTTTGAAACTATAGGGTTAAGTCGCTCCCATTTTAATTTCCCCCCAAACAACAGTCCCAGACTGCTGGTACTCTGGGGAGACATTTCTGCATCTGCTCAGCACCTGTCAGTTTGGCACCAGCGCAAAATTCATGGAATTTAAAAATTAAAGAACGAAGACAAACGACTGTGCTTTTGCCAGTTTAATATTTAAACACACAGGCATTAGGCCAGATTCTGCTCTTGCCTGCCTTCAGCATCAGTGGCACCCTTTTGAAGTTGCCACCAGGGTCGGACTCCATGCTTAATGTGTAATCCCCGCACAGTTGCCTTGAGGTGATATTGCAGAGTCTGCTACCCAGATACAATTCATCTACTGTTGTGTTTCCCAACAGGCTCCTGCACCAGCTGTGCATTGTCCTTCATTGTTGTGGGGGTTTTTAGTACTGTTTCAGTAAGTGATTTTCTAGAGCTGAGTGTTATTTTACACTTCTTTCTTTCCTTAAAAACAAAACAGCAAAACGGAGGATAAGGAACTGTAAAATTGAAATCTTTCAGAACTGCAGCCATTAGAATGTTCCTAAACTCTGAGCAATTCAGCACAGAATAAACTTAACAACAAAGGCTGTGGATTTCTTACCAGTGGAAGTTTTTAATAATAGATCATACAAGCTTAAAGAAAACTTGGATATAATTAATTTAGCCTTAATGTTCAAGGGAGCTGCCCAGAAAATGACCCTGCAGGAGCCTTTCTTACCGTGTTATTTATAATTACATTTAAGGGTTTTCAGCATATTTGTAAAAGCAGATTTTTAAAGTAAATAACAAAACACAGAGAAAACTGCCTTATCCCAAGTCTGAGTATACTGATAGCCTAGCATTGTACAATTTGACCACAGCCTGGAAAAGTTTTTATTACTATCATTATTATTGTGGTAATTCCCTGAATCCGCCATCCAACATCTCTCCAGACTCTTAATTAAAAGTTTTGCTCATCATGTCTCACACCATTATTTTTCAAATTGGATATGTCAAATTAAAAAAAGAATCAGATAGGTAATGAGAACAACCACTTAAATCCTAGCGTGTCTACTGCTGGACTATGGTTCCTTGCTAGCGCTATGATATTTTGATCACAAAAGAGGGAAATGGGGAAAGGGGTTGGGGAAACACCTGAAGCCAAATCTTTTGGCTCAGGAGTGGGCAGATTATGGCCTTTCTGATATTGGTGGGTTACTGCTTGCCTCAGCCCTAACAAAAATGGTGAGGGAAGATGGGATTTGCAACCCAAGAGCATTTGGAGGGCCATAACATGCTGACCCCAGTTAATATTTTTTTGCTCTCCATTGTGAGCTTATGGAAGCACAAGTGGTTGTAAAGAGCAACTTGCCTACAAGGGTTTTTTTTGCCACTTGTTTCTGATGAGTGCACAGAAAGAAGTATGATCTATAGGCATGGACTTTCAAGAACCAAAAAGGCCACTGCGATGCCTAGGATGCAATCTGAGGCAAATTTACTGAAGAACTTGCCAGTGAACAGAAAGAGACTTTTCTGTTTCAGGCAAATCCATGGCTTTCTTAGTTTTCTTACTACTGAAACAGTTCTCATCAGAACAGTTGAGAAATGGTAAAGTTTGCTTGAGGAAAAAGTTAACATTTCCAGGAAATGAGTGACTTGTATCCAAACGTATCTTTCACAAGGCAGAAAGTCACTTCTGATTGTGCTGTCTCACCATTCCTTTCCTGACAGCTTTATCTCTCTGCAGCCTGATCCTGTACAATTCTAGAACTCCTCTTGACACAGGTAGGTGTAGACAATCTGGAGCCCTCTTGGCCTTTTCAACATCAGCTTCTATAAGCCTCAGACAGTCAAGGCTTATGGAAGTTGTAGCTCAGAACACCTGGAGCGTGTAAAGAATGAGTGATACCATACACCAGAGTGGGCAAAGCACAGAGTTGTCTGGGCTGTTGGACTGAAACTCCTGGCGTCCCTCAACATTGTCTGGGGTAACTAGGACAATGGGACGTTCAGTCCAGAAACATCTGGAGAGCCACATTTTGCCCATCCCTAATGCCTCTGATGTGTCTTGGAAGCTGAAGCTTGAGAAAAACATTGTGTATCTTTACTGTTGTCTGATGGCTGACCTAATAGTCTGTCTTTACTCTTTGGACAGTTTTGCACATAAGCCATTTTCTAGGAAAAGATCATTCTGGTATCACTGACCCAAGATATTTTTGTGCCTGAGGCAAAGCACAAATGGCATTGTCTCATCCCACCTCTGTCCCCACATCAGGTGCATAGCAAACAAAGCCGGCTATATTGTCCAGGTACATGAGGTAGAAAATCCTGCAAGCACCATGCCCTGTCCAGGACAGTATAATACAGTACTAAGAAATCAAACAACTAGCACTTTGATACCCCAGATCTGCCATCTGAGGCGAGTGCTTCACTCTGCCTAACAGTAGAGCCAGTTCTGTATTCTGGCCACAGGTTTTGTGCAGAGCTTTTCTTTGCCAATCACAGTAGCTAGAAGAAGATGTTTGCCCAAGAAAAATGACCTACCTGCTTCCCAGCTGCCACAGAGCTTCCAAAACACCCAGGGACAGGCAACTATGACTAATGGGCTCCACAGGCATCTGACAGGAACAGTGTCTTCTCCAAACATACCTCAGGCCGGGCTCCAACTGTGATGTCACTCCAGAAAATCTCTATTAGAGTCAATTATATTGCCACTGCTGCTTCCACTACTACTTTTCTCTCAGTGTTCCTCTGATGAATCACCTGCTAAGACTGAAACATAGCTGCTGGAAGAATCTTTGTCAGGCTCTGATCTGGAATCAAATTGGCGGTTGTGTCTAACATGGTGGTCTTGAGTATGCAGCCCCAGTCCATCTACTTTCTCCAATACTGGAGAATACCCCCTCTCCCTGCTCTTTCTTTCCCCCTCTCTGAGCATGAATCAGCCAAACAATCAGCTGTGAAGACATTAAAGGTACAATTTACAAACAATGCCTGCATGTGAATGGCACTTTGGGGAATACATGTATCAGTAATGTGAGCCTGGCATTGAAACTTGACTCTAGGTGCCATCTGCTTTGTCTGTAGTTCACCACCCTGTCAGCAATTGGCCAAACACTGTTGATTTACTTTCAACGAGTAGGGATGTTTGTGTTTTGCACCTCCACAGTCATTGGGTCCAATCCAGGAGTACTCATTTTTAGAGCAGGTTGAGTAAAATGAGTGTGATTTAAGACTGTGTTGGTTAATTTGTCCCATTGATTTCAATGGGCATCTCTAATAATAAATCAAGATTGTATCTACACTACACAATTGTTTCGGTTTCATATCATCATAAGGGTCATGCCTCCATCCTCTTGAATCCTGGGATTTGTAGTGCATCAGGTCATCCCAAAGAAGTAGACAAGAAAGCATAAGTGACCTACACATCATCAGTATAATCTTCTGAGTCTTCTCTGAAGGAAATGCCAGTGCATCTCACCACAAAACTGACTTACTGCTCCAGCTAGCTGTAGAGATAGCTAGATAATTCTTCATGAAGCGTTCTTCCTTTGATGAGACCTGTATAGAGAATATGTGAGCAACTGGTGTGTTTTCTTCTAAGGGCACATCCAAACTGAATGAAAAGTCCCAGATTTTGTTCCTGTGCTTTCTGATTTCACATTGGGTTAAAGTGAACCTACCTTGAGAGCTAATATAACAAGTCTCTGATCATATTTAGGAACTGACAGAAAATATTCTGGGATAAACAAAATGTATGTAGAACAGGAACAAAACCTGGGACTTCCTGGTCTTTTTAATCCACCCAGATGCACCCTAAGTAGTGTAATAAAGCTATCCAGAGAATCTCCTACTTTCTTTCTTTCCTTCCTTCTTTCCATTTTTCCAGAGATCAGCTTTACATGGACCACAGGCCCATTCTAAAAAAATTTCTTGGGTAATTTCTAATATCTGATGATGATGATGATGATGATGATGATGATGATGATGATGTGATGATCTCATATTGTTGCCATGAAATTCACTTGCCACAACCAATCAGAAGGGCTTTTCTGGAATTCCAGCACACTGTTGAAACTTCAGCTGAAATGGTTCTGTACAGTCATGTTTCATTTATCTGCTTTCTAAACTGAACACCTGTTCTCTGTATTGAACCAAGAGTAACAAGTTCTCAAGATGTTAGAGGGATTTACTTTGGAGACGGGCAAGATACAATAATAGCTCAGAGCAAAACACGCAACCATGAAGCAGGCATATGACCTACACTTTCCCCATTACATTCTGCAGAATTATCAATCTGAATGTTTTCCAGTTTCCGTTGAAAAGAAAAACAAGGTATAGGATAGGGAAGCAGATGACAGCACTGCTACTTAGATATTAAAGGTTGTTAGAGCTTGTATTTTTAATAGTACTCCAATAGCATTCAGTGAGACTTTGTGTTAGCCTTTAATGACACTCCTCACATTTCTATAGCCAAAGGCATTTACTCCCACAACAAGTGATCCACCCCATCAGGAAATATAAGATATAGTTATTATTTGCCTTCAAGTCAGCTTTAACTTATAGCAGCCTTCCAAATGAGAGAAGTCCAAGAGTCCCAGTCATCAACAGCCCTGCTCAAGTCATGCAAACTTAGGTCTATGGCTTCCTTGGTGGAGTCCATCCACCCATAATGTTCTCTTTCTTGTTTTCCATTGCCTTCAGCTTTATTGTCTTTTCCAGTGAGTCTTATGATATGTCCAAAGTATGATAGCCTCAGTTTAGTCATTTTGGCTTCAAGTGAGAATTCACGCCTCATTTGCTCTAGAATGCATTTGTTTGTCTTTTTGGTAGTCTGTGGTATTAAATAGAGTGCATGCTTCCTATACACAGGGGTTCCATTCCAAGAACTTCCACAAATGGCAGAATTCATGAATGCTCACATTGCATTATATTCAGTGGTGGCAACATGCATATGGATGCTTCAGCGCATGTGTGTGCATGTTTCCACCGTTTTAGGTATAGAATGTGATATGGTTACAGATGCTCAAATGCACATGTCTGAAGGCCATGGGTAGGGAAGGCCCACTGTATTGCCATTGTTATTACATTTATTTATATTCCACCTTTTTCCTAGTCTGGGATTCAAAATGGCTTTCTAAAGTTAAAACAAACACAACTAAAATTGACATCATACCAAAGTTTAAAATATAATTAAACTAACAATAAAATTAAAAGCATGACCATTAACAAGAAAACAACAAATAAACAGTACAACACATCCTGAAAAGCCCTTTCCTCCCTAAGAATTCAGCCATAGAACTCTCTGGTATCCATAGAACTTTCCACTAGAACCACATTTCAAATGAGTTGATCTTCTTCCTGTCAGTTTTGTTCATTGTCCAGCTTTGACGACCGTACATAGAAATTGGAAATACTAGGACAAGAATGATTTTGACTTTGGTATTCAATCATATGTCTTTACAGTTGAGGAAACAGAAGAATTGCTGTATTTTCTTCCAGTAAGACAAATATTATAATGATGGGAACTGTGATACACTTGCTTTCAGAGAAGTATTTGTTGATCAAAATGAAAATAAAGCTAGCTTCTATTCTCTGAGCCTAATATGGCATGTATATTGAGCTTTACCATGTGTGGAACATCTTATAAATGTTGACTTGAATGTCCAGAGATTTTATCTAAATGCATACAGCTACCACAAGGACCACAATGCTACTGCACTCAGCCCAGAAGGCAATAGGCAAACAGTAAAGTGTTTTTCATATGGAAGTTTTTGAAGTCATTCCTGTAGCAGGTCTCTGTTCATTTGAAGTCCTCCTCCTCTGTAGTCAGCAAACTCTGACATGACTTCTTTCTTGCCCTAGCAACAGCAGCAGCAAAGCAAATAGGAGCTGAAGAGGTTATTTGATAGGAACAGGGTAAAGTGTCCATTAACCTTTGTTTATAGAGATACAGCCCTTCTGCCTAAGGTTCTCTTGCTTACATTTTGTAGAACGGCTTGCTTTGCTCTGGGCAGTGCACACATTAGCAGCTATCAGGCTGAACTAGGTGTATTTGCATGAGCAAACATAAATGTGGTGAACAGGTGGCTAATTATTTCTGTACCTCTCTCTTTCTCTGTGTATAAATATATGTGATGTTTAACCATTTTGCCACATAAACACATACTATGAGTTTCTTTCATTATAAATGTGCTTACAACTTAAATGAAAATTGAGCAAAAAAAAAAAAAAGCCAAAAAGCAAGTAACAAAATCAGGCAATGCACCATTTCTTTATTTAAAGATTTATAGATCACCTTTTATCAATTATTTTGGGGTATTTTAGAAAATGAAAACAAGTAAAACATGAACAACATTAGCAATATCCCCTTAGTGCTACTATTAGGAGAATCTGTAATTGGTTGACCAACCAAACCCAAAGGGTACTCTCCAGTGGCTCCTCTTCATCCTGGAGAGAGGTGACTAGTCAGGTGCCACAGCGTTCTGTCCTGGGCCCACTGCTATTATTCAACATCTTTATCAATGACTTTGATGAGGGAATAGAGGGTGTTCTTGTAAAATTTGCAGATGACACCAAATTAGGAGGGCTGACTAATCTGCTAGAGGACATGATCAGAATTCAAAATGACCTTAACAGATTAGAGAGTTGGTCCACAACTAACAAAATGAGCTTCAACAGTGAGAAATGCAAAGCACTACACTTGTGCAGAAAAAATGGCATGTACATATATAGGATGTGTGACATCTAGCTTGATCACAGTACACGTGAAAGGAATCTAGGAATCTTAGTAGACCACAAGCTGAACATGAGTCAGCAGTGTGATACAGCAGTTAAAAAAGTCAATGTGATTCTAGGCTCCATCAATAAGTACAGTGTCTAGGTTGAGGAAAATAATAGTCCCACTCTGTTCTGCTTTGGCCAACCCTCACCTGGAATACTGTGTCCAATTCTGGACCCCACAGTTCAAGAAGGATATAGACAAGCTGCAATGTGTCCAGAAGAGGGTGACCAAAATGGTAAAAGGCCTGAAAACTATGCCCTATGAGGAGTGACTTAGGGGACTGGGTATGTTTAGCCTGGAGAAGATAAAGTTAATCCCTCCCTCTCCCTCCTGCTGCTGCTCTGTTCTTCCAAGTGCAAGAATGTGGCAAAGTCTTTCTGCCAGGGGCACTGCACACAAACACACACACCACTAGGAAACACTCAGTGGCACTATCTATTTCCAGAGGACTGACTGTTTCCTCAAGCTGGCAAAGAAATACAGCAGCAACAGGCACCCACTTCTTGTTAGCTGAGCCTTCTTCATGTCTGTTCTTATGCTCACCCCACCACTATTAGAAGCAAGGCATCCCTCCCGCCACCCTCAGTCCAGTCCAGAGGTTTTACCAGATAAGGTTAAGAGATGACATAATAGCCATTTTTAAATATTTGAAGGGTGACAGAAAGGTTTGTGCCATGAATACTTTCCTACGTAGGGTATTTTATTGCTAGTGTGCCACTCATGCCTAAATACCCTAAAGACAGTTCCTGTCTGAACATGGAAGCCAAGCAAAGTCAGTCCTGGTTAGTACTTGGATGGGAGACTGCCAACAAATACCAGGTGCTATAAGCTATATTTCAGAGGAAGGAACTGGCAAAACCACCTCTGAATATTACTTGCCTAAGAAACCCGTATGAAATCCACACAGTCACCATAAGGTGACAGGCAACTTGAAAGTACGCACACGCACACACACCACTCATAGAAAAGCCTGCTGATAGATGTAAAGTTCATCTCCAGTAGAAGTGATGTTTGGGGAAAAGGCCATCAGCCACTTACCTCAAAATGTAGTCAGGTTTCCATATGGCGGTGCTCCTGCAGGTACTTGACTCCATGTTGGGCACTACCCAGAGTTTGTTGAAGTTCTCATTCAGTCATTCTTTGTCACTGGCTGGCTGGCTGTGTGTAATGGAAACTGAGGTTCAGCAATGTGGAGGGTCACAAATTCCCCTCTCCTAGTTTAAGGCTTTAATACTGGGTAAGCAAAGTTCAACCTACAGGAAACATGTGGGAAGCAGCCTTTTTTTTCCTTTTCTTTTAAAGCTCCTTAGTGCTCCCAATAGTGTTTGTTTTAAAACCCCACAGCATCAAGGCTGAATATGCTGTGAACAATGGCAAAAAGAACTAAATGCACTCTGGTCAATGGGATCATCAATTTAGTTCTTTTAGTTCAGCCTTCAGCAGTCAACATCATATTAATTAAAGTCATGTTAAGTAAACTTAAAGTGCATTTTTATATAAATATAAATATAATAATATGAGCCAAATATGAGTCGGGGATGTTATTTCTGTAGAATGAGTGGAGATGAATGTCTGTGAACTTAATAATACTTAATAAAGAATTAGTTTCAATTTATTTTTAATGTGTTTTATGTATTGTGACAGAGTGCCCTGTTCCAGATTGCCATTTATTATTTAACCCTGGGCTCTTGTCACTTTTCTTATCCCCTCTTCAGTACCTTGGGTTTCATTATAGAAACCAGAAGAGGGCTCAAACATGGACAAGTGTGTGTGCATTTCAGGATTCTTGATGGTGGAGAGCTGAGACTCAAAGAGTCTTCCAAATGGAGCAGCGTAGAAGGGAAGAGTTTCTCTATTAAAAGTATTGTTTGTAGCAGCAAGCACCAGAGGCCCATTCACACTAAACAATTATAATGCTATTATTGCACCTTAACTTAATTCCTATGGAATTGTGGGGTTTGTAGTTTGTTGATGTAGTAAAAAAGCTCTCTGGCTAAAAATTCAAAATGTCCCTCCATGAGCTATGAGTCCAGGGTTTCCAAGGTAGTTAGAATGAAATAAGAGTGCCACAAACGTGCAGTGTGAAAGAGGCCAAAGCTGGCTTTCTGCTCTCTTTCAGTGTTACACGTTGTTTTAGCTTCCAGCTCTCCTTGAATTCTAACCTCCACCTTTTCTTCTTCCAAGCACTCTTCACTTCCAACTCCCACTTCCAATTGTTTCAGCTCTCAGTTATTACTTTTCTTTCTCCAGCTTCCCCTCTCAGCATTCTGAGGGATGTGAGAGGTAAACCATTGCACACATGCATGCTGTCTGTTACACACATATGTGACTGATTTTTATGAACTTCAAAACCCTCTGAAAACAAATTTAAAAAACAAACCTTTTGTATTTGGCCAGAAATTCCAACTGTTGTGTGTGTGGGTCTGCTTTCTATCACCCACATATATGTAACTAATTTTTGTGGATTTTTAACTTCATAAATTAAAAAAAAAAGTAGGCATCCCTTGTTCATGTGGCCACACTGAGAAGGGACCTTCCTGTGGCAGTTGAGCACCGCTGCATTTATTGCTTGGTTTGATTTGATTTATTTAAACTGCATCTTTCTCTCACTATGAGGCCTGAGGCACCTTATGATATAAGTTAAAATGAATTAGAAGATGAACATCAGCAGTTTGAATTGAACCCAGAAGCAACTGGATAGACAGTCAGTGAAATTCTTGTTAAGGTGGGCAAGATATGATCTGAGTGATATGATCTGAGTGTCAGGTGAGGCACGGACCGCTGCGTTCTACACTGAATGCTGCTTGCAAACCATTTTCGAAGGCACCCACAAATATAGCACATGGTTGTAATCCAGGTAGGAGGTTATTAGAATATGGACAAACAGAGCCCATGTTGATCTTCAGCTGGTGTGCTGAGATCCAGATCCTTGTCAAGGTAGATTGTGCCAAGAATACAATTATCAAATTTGTTTACAGAGATTGGAAAGATTTCCTTTTAGCTGAGAAGTTCAAAACTCCTAGATTCTTCCAACCAGCATGGCTATGGGGAGTTCTTGGAGTTGTAGGCCAAATAATAATGGTAAACTTTTCCAAATTGTGCATATTTATGGTTTTTTAGAAAGAGAAGTGAGCCATATGCACATTTGGTCACAGTTTTGTTGAAGACTCTTGAAATAGAGAACAAATAGTGTTGCTGTTTAAATGAACAAGTAAGTGTTGCTGCCCCCCCCCATTTCCTATTCTCTGATCTTCACCAGTTAATATCCATTGGGATCCTAGGAATCAAATTTTGTGTACTTCATGGTGCTTTTAGATTTATGTGGAGCATAGGTGATCAAAAATGTGTTTGAAGCTTTGTACATCATGGTGAGTTAATCAATAGGTAGACAGATGCCTAAAAAATTAATAAAAAGGCCAAAGGGTATTTTGTGTCTTTCTGATAGTCTACAATTAATATTGGATTCCTATCTGGAGGCTAACAAAAGCGAAATCCAAAGACAAATATGAATTGTTTCCAGGATGTCTAAGACTAGCTTTGTCTGGAAAGCCACAGTCATTTAACCCAATACAAATTTCTTTGTTGAGATAAATTACTTATATTTATGCTGCCTACTTAATTACTATGCAGTATGCTCTTTCAGACTGGGCAATGTGTCAGGAGGTTGCAGTACTTGTTGCTGTAGGTTCTCTCCCTCTCTCTGACAACTTGGGCTGCAACATTTTATTCCCACCCTCTGTGGGTTTCTTTTGAATTCTAAGATGTTTCAGAACAAAAACATTTCCTTCTCATCTCCATTTTTATTTTATTTTTCTTGGAGTTTCAGTGCTGTACAGCATCAGAATATCAGTGAAATGGCCCTTTTGCCCTGTAGCACTATAACTCTAAGAGAAACTTAAAAAAAAAAAAAGATAGAAAAAATTTGTCCTTCAAAGCCATAGAGGATCACCTCAACAAACCCATGTTTGCTTTAAAAAAAAATCTTGAGATCCAAGAAATCACTACAAACAGCCCCCCAAAACAATGGAATGAACTGGCAAAATCCCACAAACCAAGGAGCCAAATTGAACTCACCCTTTTTTAGATCAATCTATGACTTAAAGCCCCATAAGTCTCTCATCTCTTTCATAATTTGGCTTAAATGAGCTGCTCAGGCCAGGGATCTGCTAAGTGCAGCTGTGGCCCTGTATGTCATTCCCTGCCCCCCAAACTGTTTTTGAAACCCTTGGTCTCTCTGGACTTCCTGGAGTGCTCTTTTTCTGGCCAAAAATGGGGGAGAGAGTGCATTTTCTTTTATGTTGGCTGCAGTTCACTGTGAAATGGGTTACAGAGTCTCCCATGTACTATTCTGAACCCCAAAATAGCATTTTCTTTTCAAAATCAGAAAAGGACTGCAGCCACTTCAAGATTTTTTATTGTCTATTTATAAGCATTTTTGGTTGCCCAGGCAGCCCACAGAAGATCCAAGTGACAGAAAATTGGTGTCAGAACCTCTGATGCTGCCCATCTCTGATTTTTGGTGTTCATGTAGGTCCAAATCTCATTGTAAATGTAAAGAAGAGCAGCAAGTGTGGTTGCCCAGAAGAAACTATACTAATTTTTAAAACACACAGGTCCTCCTGCATGCACAAGCAACTGCATGTGGACCAATGTTTTCTTATGGTAATCCATGGCTTATATTGGTGACTTTGCTAGTGGGATGACCTGAGAGACTATGGATTTCGACCCTGTGATCCTAAGACTATAGAAGGAGAATCACTGCAGAGAAAGAAAGCAGGAATTGACCAGGGGATAGGACAAATCAGTGCATGAATTACAGTATAAAGGGTGGTATGCATCACTGCGTGAGTGGACTTTTGCCAACGGAATAGCATTTGCTAGTAGAACAGGCCTGCTCTCCACCACCGTGATGGCTGATGGTTCCTATCTGAGGAGTGTGGTGAATCTGTTCCAGAATTTTGCTAGTTGGATCTATCCAAAGGATCTATCCAAAGTGCAGCAAGTTCAATAACTCCTTTAAAGCTAGCCAAAACCCGGCAGGGATTAATCATCCCACTGACATGGGAGCTACCCACCGGCATTGGTCTACCATTACCATCAAGAAGTTTTTCATGCTTTCCTGACAGGTGCTCTTCAATTGTGGATGGACATTTTCAGACTCTTCCCTACATTTTGGTTTTAAGGAAATATGAACTGGCAGTGTTCAGTTTGGATCCTAATTATCATTAGCCTCCTGTACCTCTTAATTTTTAGTTGTTCTTTTAATATTATATTAACACAAGAAACTGTTTTATAGCAGCTTAGAAGATTTCTCCATCAAGTCCAGTATTGTCAGCACTGACTCTAGAGTTTCTTCAGAGGCTTGAGCAGAGAGGGTTGACCATGTTGTCTGGCTTATCTTTTTAAGTAGAGATCCCAGAGATTCAGCCTGAGACCTTTTATACACAAAGCAAGAGCTCTACTACTGAGCAATCTTTATCAGCAGAAAACCATTTATTTGTTGGTTTAGCTTGTTTCGTTGATCTTGTGAGCTACTGTGAGTGCTTCATACTGGGACAGGAAGGTGTCCACAAAATAAATATTTAGAGCTGCTGGCATTGTCTCATCTATGTATATATCTTCATCTTACAGCAATACAATGAAGATTCCTTTTTTTTTTAACACAAAAAAAGAAACAAAAAGAGTTTTCGTAGTATTGTTGTATGATGAAGTGATCTTGCAATCATTGTTTGGCTAACAATTATTGTCATCCTTCTAAAACTTAAAAACTATAGTAGAGCATACAAGAATGCATTTCGATTGGCAGAAGCACCAGTGAAAGTAAGAGGGTGACAACCCTCTCTCTCCTGCAGCACTCCCCTCCACCCCCCAGACCCCCATAATGTTTTTGCTGTTGAAGAGGGCTGCACAAGAGGAGGTCCCAATTCCACATCTGAGAGTGCCTTTAAGCCCAGAGACTTTTGCCAAAAGAACCCGCTCCTCTCACATGAGGGAAGAGAGTTCTAAATTTTCCCTACCATTGGTCCATGCCATCTAACAAAGTAAAACACACACACACAGGAAATAGCCTGATGCATGCCTTGTAGTCACAAAATGCAACTCTGGTTAAAGCAGAAACAAAGAACCATGTTTGGTGAAGTAAGGTGTGATTGACTGGAGTACTAAACAGCGGCACCCCACATTGCAACATTTTGTTTCAAGTCCCATTTGTAATAAATAGGTTAATTGGTTTAAGGCCAGACAATTTGTCTATTTAATATCTTATTTGTACAACAACCCCAAACTGAAGCAGAACAGTAAATTATGAATTATATGAAAGAAATGAATGAAGAACCACAATTGTCATTGACAGTGTACATAGGTTCAGAGAGTTTAAAATGTGAAAAGAGGCAAGGATGATAGGATGACTGTGTATAGTGCCAGTGTTTGAATTTCATTTCTGATGGAGAATAGGCAAAAAGCTTGATTCCCAGATCTTCGGAGACACTGCTTTGTGGGAAGATTAGCCATTTGTACCTAGTCTAAGCAGGTAGACCTACTGAAGAAGACTGCAGTCTAAAATGGTTGCTGAAAGATGCTGCCTCATTGTGGAAGTAGGGGAATCAATGTTGGAATATTGGAATTTAAGCACTACTGCATATAGATGCAGTAAGTGGATTTGTAATTGAACTG